>JAKCPI010022195.1:0-19158 GCA_023213315.1 Euborellia annulipes | reverse complement strand
GAATATGCAGCCATGTGCAGTGGAGTTTTTAGACTTATTGCCAATCGATAATTGACATTCGCTCCTCGATTTAGTAATATTTTGCATAGTTCATAATTCCTACAGGCAATAGCTAGAAATAGTGGAGTAGCGGCGTCTTTTAAATAAGGCTGATCCACATTAGCTCCGTGGTCTAACAGCAAATGTGCAATCTCTAATTGATTGGACCACACTGCATAATGTAGAGCAGAGACATAACGATCGTTCAAAGTGGCGCCCTGTAAGATTAAAAACCGTGCCAACTGAACGAGTCCATATTTTGCAGCCAGATGAAGCGGTGAGAATCCCTGGGCATTCAGACAATTGAAATTAACGCCATTTTGCAGAATCCAAATGGAAAGCTTTTCATTTCTCATTTCAATTGCGTTAAATAAAAGATCTCGCATCTGAAACAAATAAATCAAACGATTGATGTAAGAAAAACTGAAAAATAAATTCCATGTTGTTGGCTGTGTCGTCTACACAGCCGCTGCTGCTCTTTTAACGTCACAACGTCTATTGCCTGATTTCGATCCCATTAATATATAATATTGAATTAATACTTTTGTAATAAAGCTGTTCGGAATCTACAATATAATAAAGACAATGGTTTAAACCTTCAAAAAAGAATTTCCCGCCACGCGCTCTCACGTGATAAAATGAAATAATTGGGCAAAAAATAAATGGAATCTTTCTAACAGTATATATTCAAAATATTTATACCTCTTAAGAGAGGAGTTAATCAAATCAAGCAGATAACGAGCAAATTTTCATGTGCTTTCAACCAACTTTTTCGTGCATGCCTCCCTACCCGGCCACTATACGTATATCAATCAGCACATGCATTGTAAAACGTTGTCAGTTCAAAAAAATACGTATTTAATGATAAGTTCCGTGGTGACCGAGTCTTTTTTTTATATTGATAAAATTGTAAAAAACTAAAAAAGGTACATCAGTAAAGTACGAATACTCGAGGGGCGCGAATTTGATTTGTATAGAAGAAATAGGAAAATATTTAAAATTAAGAAGGAATATAACGAGACAACTTGCTTCTCAATGGAAACATCAATAAAAACACCAAAATAAGAAATAACACTCCAGGGAGAGCTTTGAGGAATAGCATAGACAATTAAAAATTATTATTTTCAATAAAATTAATTAATAATTAGTATTTTAATAATATAATTTAAATAATAGGTATTTTTCTACTAATTGGCCTTTTGACATTATTAAATTAAATACATTGTTAAGTAATTATTGATATAAAAAATTAAATTTAAAAAATTGCACATTAATTAAAATTTAATATTCGTGAAGGGATATATTCTAAATCTGTGGGTCCAGGGTAAAGAGAGGGAGGGTTTGACCAGGAAGCAAGCCCACTAGGCTTTGAACATTATAAAACCTTTAAAACGAAAATTGGAAAAAACTAAAAAAATAAAAAGTACACCAGTAAAGTACTAGTACCCGAATTTTTCCAAACATGAGACCTAGTACAATTTCATATTGGGACCAGAAATAGTATATATTTAAAATTTGAAAAAAATCGTTAGAGCCGTTTTCGAGAACTGATATGCATATATACGGGTATATAAACAAATAAGCAAGCAAACAAACGTACATTACTCGTTTAATATAATAAGATAAGTAATAATTTCTTATAGGAATATAGGAAGATTTATTTATCTATGGCGCAGTTAGTGGTAGGTGGCTTATTAAAACAAATATATGGTATATTATTTAAATTTTATTTTTGACTGCAACTGTTAGACAAATAAATCTTCCTATATTTAAGAAATTTAGATGAAAATATTTAATAATAATAATAATATTCACTCACCTGTATAAAGGAAGGAAAACATCCCAGTCTGAATAGATCATCAAGCAGGCTATCTTGAGGATTCATTTTGTCAATGAATATTTCTAAAAGCTCTGATGAGATAGATGTGTTCTCTATGAAGTCTCCAACAGAAATGACTGCTGGACTGGCTGGCTTGTCTCTCCCCTCCCAATAGCCATTCATTTCCCCCTCTCCTTATAGTACAAGGTACAATGTTTGGAGGGCGCAGGTAGAAACCCAAGAGATACCAACTTTGATAACATATTCTTCTAAATTTTTAAATTATTCTTTTTTTTTTTTCTTGAATAGAAAATGTTCAAAATTAATAAATAAAATCTTTTATAACAATTTCATTTTTTAGATCTATGATTTCCAACCTTTATTTTTGTCGCAGCACACTTTTAACGATTTCAAACTTTCGCGGCAGGCAGACATATAGTTCAAAAGTTGCTTACATATTTTACGAGTATAATCAGAGTTTGGTTATTTCCACGATTTTGCAGTTATTTACAAAAATAACTGTAATTTACGTAAATAACTCAGTTTGGCATGCGCGGGCGAACCCTTCAAGAAAGGAAACGCAAATAAAATTCATCAAATTCAGACAAAAACAAGATTCATACATTCATACTTTTTAATTTGACATTTTACCAGTATATTTCTTTTTTTAGATAATTTTATAACCTTGAAAGATTTAAAAATTAAGATAAAATTAAATAGTATGGTTTTTCCTTCTTCTTCTATTATTCTTGTTATATTATATTTAGAAACCAAAACAAATATTACTTGTGAATTTTTTTTTATATCTTGGGGATTCATATACGTAGCAAGCAAGCTTAATTCGTCAATGCTCTAAAACATTCAAAAATATGAAATAAAAGCTCTTAACCTGTTTTTTTTTTTTTTATTTCAAGCAATTTTTTACAGTTATTTACAACTACCTAGTTATTTGCAAAGTAGTAATTTTCGCGTAAATAACCGTGTAATTTACTAATATGTAAATAACTTGCCAACTCTCCTAATAATACAATGTGTAAAATAGTTTATGATAATAATTTTGAATGTAAAATAAATTAAAATCTACTACAAAAACAACAATACGTTTATTAAGGGGTTAAATACAGTATAAGTTAATATTAATAAAGATTTGTTAATTAAAAATTTGATTTTGATGTTTATTGATAATTTCATTTACAAGCCTATTTGGTTATTGCGTAGGCGTCATTTAAGAAGCCATTTTTTGAAATTACAATTTCTTCTTCTTTTTTATTATTTATGGCCCCACCCCTATACCTCCCACCCGCCAAAACACAAATTAAAAACCCCCAATTTTTTATTATCCTTAGCTTTTATATAATTCTTATACATATAATTTATTTGTGAGATATAATAATTTTTTTTTTTTTTTTTTAGAAATTTAAATTTTCTATAGAATATTTATTACTTTTATATTTCTTTTAACATCTTTTAAACCAAAGGGTCTCAACGTATGCAAAAGTTGCGTGGGAAGATTAAAAATATAGTCTAAAAAAGGAAAAAAAAAATACTCTTTAAACACTTACTAAATATTAATATCGTTTAATTTGTTTGGCTCCATATTAATGAACGCAGCAATCAATATACCCATCTAACTGAAAATAGATACGGTGTCTTAATGGCCTTCGATGCCTAAAAAGGCCTTAATTTTAATTAAAAAATAAAAAATAAAACCTGAAACAAAAAAATCTGTTTTAACCTTACCACCCTGCGCCCCCCCCCCCTCTCCTTACTATTTTTACGAAATTTAGCATTCTTCAATTTTTCTAAATATCAACTTATTATTATTTTTTTTTTTGGCTTAAACAAGAATGCCTGCACCCCAAATAATATATATTCATAACGGTTATCGTATAAACCCTTACATCGCCTAATATAAGTTGCCGAACAGACTGTGTGCATGTGGGTTTGAGTGTGGATAGGGAAAAATCTTTTTTTTATTATTTATTCCAAAAATTTGTAATTTGAGAGCTAGATTACGTTTATTCCTTTGGCGTTATTTACGAAGCTTTTTTCGAAATTATAATTTTAAGAGCACTGAATTTTCATTTTGGATTTTTTTTTATTTTTTTTTTTTTAATTGGAATCATGTCAAAAATTCAATGTCGAGATTTTGATGGATATACACGTTTTGATGTCCCCTGAGTCCAAAAAAGTAGATTTCGCGACATGGTCTGTCTGTCTGTCGGTTCAATTTAAATCATAAAGAAATTGAGCTAAGAGGTTGAAATTTTATATTTAAGTAAGGCACTCCCCTAGGGCGTGAAAATAAGCTTTTAATGAAAATCGGCCAAAAAGTACTAGTACTTTACTGATGTACTTTTTCGATTTTTTTCAAAATTTGCTCCAATGATTTTGAGTAAAAATCAAAAATCAATTATTTTTTTAGATGCTCATTAAAATGTACGGTATATTCTCATTTTGCCCTTGAAAGCCCTTGTTAAGCACACTTTATTCTCGTCTCGTAATTCATAGGAAAGATAGGAGAACTGGTGTGACAAACACCGAACACAACTTTCGAATACCGAAGGAAAGAGTAAGTTGTGTGCTGTGCGACCAGTGAGTGACCTCCCCATCTGACACAGGAAAGGGAAACCCAGTAACCTCCGTATCATCCAGCATAAAAAGCAAGTTTTCATTTAATTAGATTTAGAAAAGGGTTAGTACTTTTTGAGACTATATTAGACAAGTTTATTGTTTTTTATGTTCTCTATTCTAGCAAGGAGACTTGTAAATAAAGAATTAAAATTCAAACTTCCTCTAGAATCCCTCGGATATTCTACAATTGCGTGATTAGCTTACACTTGGAAAATATTATTATTATTATTTGATGAGGATAGAGCAGCATGGTGGATATTATTGAGAAAGTAAAGATGTATAAATAAAATCTCGAGCTGATTTTCAGGATTTTATTTTTATTTATTCATCCTACTCAATTATTATTATTATTATTACAAAATTATAACAAAAATGCGTAACAATGATTCTTTTTGTTTTAATTGAATTATATACAAAACTAATAGAATAAATAGATAAAATATAAGACAACAATAAAATACATATATACAATTTATAGCAAAAAACTTGACAAAAAAAAAAAAGAAATAGAAAGAATCTATTCCTCAATGATTGTATCGAGTCCATCTTTGCACCCACAAGTGCAACCAACATTTTTTTAACACCGCCAGATTTCATAATGAGGTTATAGGATTTGAAATTTCCTCTTTTGGCTGCAATGTATAGAGGCGTTAGATTATAAACATCCATTGGATTGATTTTAGCGCCTCTTTCGATTAATAATTGCACAATTTCCTCTGTCCTCGGCAATCGATCACAGGAATATGCAGCCATGTGCAGTGGAGTTTTTAGACTTATTGCCAATCGATAATTGACATTCGCTCCTCGATTTAGTAATATTTTGCATAGTTCATAATTCCTACAGGCAATAGCTAGAAATAGTGGAGTAGCGGCGTCTTTTAAATAAGGCTGATCCACATTAGCTCCGTGGTCTAACAGCAAATGTGCAATCTCTAATTGATTGGACCACACTGCATAATGTAGAGCAGAGACATAACGATCGTTCAAAGTGGCGCCCTGTAAGATTAAAAACCGTGCCAACTGAACGAGTCCATATTTTGCAGCCAGATGAAGCGGTGAGAATCCCTGGGCATTCAGACAATTGAAATTAACGCCATTTTGCAGAATCCAAATGGAAAGCTTTTCATTTCTCATTTCAATTGCGTTAAATAAAAGATCTCGCATCTGAAACAAATAAATCAAACGATTGATGTAAGAAAAACTGAAAAATAAATTCCATGTTGTTGGCTGTGTCGTCTACACAGCCGCTGCTGCTCTTTTAACGTCACAACGTCTATTGCCTGATTTCGATCCCATTAATATATAATATTGAATTAATACTTTTGTAATAAAGCTGTTCGGAATCTACAATATAATAAAGACAATGGTTTAAACCTTCAAAAAAGAATTTCCCGCCACGCGCTCTCACGTGATAAAATGAAATAATTGGGCAAAAAATAAATGGAATCTTTCTAACAGTATATATTCAAAATATTTATACCTCTTAAGAGAGGAGTTAATCAAATCAAGCAGATAACGAGCAAATTTTCATGTGCTTTCAACCAACTTTTTCGTGCATGCCTCCCTACCCGGCCACTATACGTATATCAATCAGTACATGCATTGTAAAACGTTGTCAGTTCAAAAAATCATTGTGTGGTTTTATGAAACCACGATGCAAGTGAAACTTTTTTCGGATCGTAGGCGTTTAACTGAAAATTTTCAGAAAATTATTCAATTAAGGTTATTAAAATCGCGTTTTTAATCTTAACTTAACAATTGGAAAATAGGAAATCAATAGACGCATGTTAAAAACTGTGAACATTATTTATTTAGTAATTAGCCGCGCTGCCCGCCTTCGGCGGGCGGCACGGCTAGCCAGGAGGGCTTCGCCCCCTGGATTATATATATACAGTAGGGTGGCCGCAAAAAACAAAATTTTTTAATTTCTTTCGGCCGAACCTCCTAAAAGTTGTCTTTTGGCTAGAAAATGATAATGGCAAAGTTTTAGCTAAATTGGGTTACGTTAACCCGTGCCTCATCGGGGTTAAAATTTTGAAAAAGTGCGATTTTATCTAAAAATTCGCAGGTTTTACTTCATAAAACGAAAACCAAGTGTCGTAGAAAAATTATTCTTGGCTCATTTCATAGCAAATTTAATTCTCTTGAGGTTTTATAATAACTATTTTTTCATTAAAACGTATAGATTTAGAGATATTTACAAATTACCCGGTCAAAATTAAATAGAATTTTACTTTTCGAGAAAATTTATCTAAATTTGACCGGTCGTATTACGATTTATATTCGGTTTACAAATTCGTTTTATGTACCATATTTTAGTAAATCTAGTACTCTACAACTTTATTTAATGCTATGGTGGAGATAATATGGTTAGTTTACGCGGTATAACGAAAAACTGAAAAAGACCAACATTTTTGTGGTCTTACTTTTGACCGACAGTATTTCGGTTAATATTGAGTTTACAAATACATTTTATGTAGGAAAGCTTAGTAATCTAATCCTCTACAACTTTGTATAGGACTAGGGTAAACAAAATATGTTTAGTTTACGAAATATATGAGAAAAACTGAAAAAAGTTAAAGATTTTTGAGGTTTTTTTCCTCCTCTACCCCCTCCAAGTTAAGAGAGGGTCGTCCAAGTCGAAGACTTAGGATAGACAATCTGGCGTACCCTCAAATAACGTGTAAAAATTTAATTCACTTCGGAATACTTTCTAGGTAAAAAGTAGATAATGACAAAAGTACACCAGTAAAGTACTAGTACCCGAATTTTCCCAAACATGAGACCTAGTACAATTTCATATTGGGACCAGAAATAGTATATATTTAAAATTTGAAAAAATCGTTAGAGCCGTTTTCGAGAACTGATATGCATATATACGGGTATATAAACAAATAAGCAAGCAAACAAACGTACATTACTCGTTTAATATAATAAGATAAGATAAGATAATAATTTCTTATAGGAATATAGGAAGATTTATTTATCTAGGGCGCAGTTAGTGGTAGGTGGCTTATTAAAACAAATATATGGTATATTATTTAAATTTTATTTTTGACTGCAACTGTTAGACAAATAAATCTTCCTATATTTAAGAAATTTAGATGAAAATATTTAATAATAATAATAATATTCACTCACCTGTATAAAGGAAGGAAAACATCCCAGTCTGAATAGATCATCAAGCAGGCTACCTTGAGGATTCATTTTGTCAATGAATATTTCTAAAAGCTCTGATGAGATAGATGTGTTCTCTATGAAGTCTCCAACAGAAACAGGGGGTTGCAACTCACAAGGTTTGACAGTTCTAAACAAAAAGTGACGTCACAACCAAAAAACCTCCAGATCTAGGTAAGCGCTAGTGTCGCTTCTGCTGTGATGGTGGGGGTAACAAATTCTCCAGTCGCCAATCTGTTCCGACCAGGTTAACTTAAAGCAATATACAAGCACCTAAGAAAAAGTTCTCCACGTGTTATAACATTTTCTTTCCGTTTGTTGATGAAAATATTTTTTACATTTTTTCATTTTATTGTTTTTATTTATTATATTTTTTTATATATTTATTAATTATTTTTTTCAGCTATATTTATTAACGATTTTTTTTTCAGCTTGTGTGATATTTATTTCTAATAAATTTTTTTTTTTAGTAACAATATTTTTCATATAATTTTTTTTTTTTTGAGGTCTTTTGCACAATCAGTGACCATTTAAACCACGTCTCTATTTAATTCAATTCATCAATAGATTGGTATTATTTTGAATATATATCTCGATACAATTAGGATTTTTTTTCCTTCGTTTTTCTAGAGCAATGCCTTTCGTATGTTGTGTTCGCTCTTGCAAAAATACAAGCAAAGAAACTCGTTTGCATCGTTTTCCAAGGGATCCCGAGGTAAGAAAATAATAATTTGTTATTTTCTTTTACGAGTTTTTAATAGCAAATTTCAACCAACCACCTTATATTCCAGTTATGCAGAAAATGGATGGCTAAAATCCTATTAACGGCTGATTAACAACAAAGCATGGCAGACTTTTTGAATAAATTTTGTTCTCCTTATATAAAATAAAGTTATCTTTTTCAAAAAGCATAATAGATTAAATCCTGTCTTACCCATTTTTAATGATAAAGACAATTCCAACAAATATTTCATCTTTTATATATATATATATTTTTTTTTTTTTAGTCGAATAAAATATATTTTGTTTTAAATAATTAAATTTTTTTCCATTATATACACCTTTTTCTTCTCCATATCTATCTCATCAAACATTACCATTGCCATAATATAAAAAGTATTTTATATAAATATATAATACAAAATAATCACATTCCTATATTTATAAATATCATAATCCTCACAAATGTATCCGAACACTAAAGTTTTTGAATTTTCATTTTTTTTAATGATTAATTATTATTGGTTGTGTAAACAATGTATTTAAAAAACGAATTGAATTTTTTATAAGAAACCAATAATAATAATAATCATAATAAAAAAATTGAAGATTCAAAACCTTCACTGCTCAGGTACATTTGTAGAGCAACACGAAATAGTATTATTATTATTATTATTAGTAGTAGTAGTAGTAGTAGCAGCAGGAAGAGAATTTTCAAACCAAGCGCCCATTTAAAGCCACGCCCCTGGAGGTAAAATTCTGAGAATCAGCCAGGCAGCACATAACTGTCAAAACCCCCTTGTTGCATATCTATATTATCTATGAACAGAAATGACTGCTGGACTGGCTGGCTTGTCTCTCCCCTCCCAATAGCCATTCATTTCCCCCTCTCCTTATAGTACAAGGTACAATGTTTGGAGGGCGCAGGTAGAAACCCAAGAGATACCAACTTTGATAACATATTCTTCTAAATTTTTAAATTATTCTTTTTTTTTTTCTTGAATACAAAATGTTCAAAATTAATAAATAAAATCTTTTATAACAATTTCATTTTTTAGATCTATGATTTGCAACCTTTATTTTTGTCGCAGCACACTTTTAACGATTTCAAACTTTCGCGGCAGGCAGACATATAGTCTAAAAGTTGCTTACATATTTTACGAGTATAATCAGAGTTTGGTTATTTCCACGATTTTGCATTTATTTACAGAAATAACTGTAATTTACGTAAATAACTCAGTTTGGCATCCGCGGGCGAAACCTTCAAGAAAGGAAACGCAAATAAAATTCATCAAATTCAAACAAAAAACAAGATTCATACATTCATAATTTTTAATTTGACATTTTACCAGTATATTTCTTTTTTTTAGATAATTTTATAACCTTGAAAGATTTAAAAATTAAGATAAAATTAAATAGTATGGTTTTTCCTTCTTCTTCTTCTATTAATCTTGTTATATTATATTTAGAAACCAAAACAAATATTACTTGTGAATTTTATTTTTTAATCTTGGGGATTTATATAGTAATGGAGGATTCCAAAATTGAGTAATATCGAACGAAAATCTATTTTTGAAAACACTGAATCGATTCGAGTGTGAATCAAAAATCGATTTTCGATTAAAATCGAAATCGATTCGACCAACCCACAGACATAATTCATGGTAGATTTTTTTGACGATTACAATATTTTCTTTATGTCAATATGAGAAAAAATCTGGTGTGACTGGTCGCACAGCACACAACTTTCTCTTACCTTCGGTAATCGAAAGTTGTGTACTGTGCTTGTCACACCAGATTTTTTGTGTCGACATGTATTTAGTTTCCGACAGTAGGGTACAATTGAATTCAAGATGTAAAATTTATAAGTATGGGAAAATATTTATATTTTGTAACCATGGCAACCATTTCTCCTATCTTTCCTATGAAGCACAAGAGTAAAGTGTGCTTCAAACAATTTTGAGGGCAAAACGAGAATATACATTTTAAAGAGCATCTAAAAAATAATTGATTTTTGAATTTTTAAAAAAATCGTTGGAGCAAATTTTGAGAAAATCGAAAAAAACTGAAAAAGTACATCAGTAAAGTACTAGTACTCTTTGGCCGATTTTGATTCAAAAGCTTATTTTCCCGGTCCCGCGGGGTGTTTAACTTAAATATAAAATTTCAACCTTCTAGCTCTTTTCGTTATTGAGATATTTTGTTCACAGACAGACACACAGACACACAGACACACAGACAGACAGACAGACCATGTCACGAAAACCACTTTTTTGGACTCAGGGGACCTCAAAACGTGAAGATCCATCAAAATCTCGACATCGAATTTTTGACATGAATCCAATACTTTCTCTCTATATATTTCATATATAGGGTAAGAGAAAGTAAAAATAAACTAAAAAAGAGAATAGATTATGCAAATTCCCCCCCCCCCTCCTTTTTCATTTAAAATAATATGCCTCACTCTTGATTATACTTATTATTTATCTCCCAAGAATATTTTATTTTTCATCAAATCCCCTTTTCTTTGTTTCTTTATTATTTATTCTAATACCATTTTTGTTGTCTCCTAATTATATGTATCAAAATATAAAATAAGAGAATCGCTCGGGGGCTTTCAGCTTAAAAAAAAAAAAAAAAAAAAATTTCAATACTCGATGTTGATTATAGCTCGAAATAATTTGTTCTTATATTCTAATGTAAATTTTCGAATGGATCGCCAAACATCTGCACGAGGAAGTGACGTCATGTTGAGTGAAGAGTGAGAGGGACTCTTCGAAATAAGAAAGATCATAAAAAGAGCCAAGGCATTTTACGCGTTTTACGACCCCCGAGGTGTATTTTAAGGAATTGAATGCCTGCTTTGTTTTTCGCCTTCTCTAATTAACCCCCCCCCCTCCTTTTGAGGAGGGTGGGAAGTGTTTGAGTGAGTCTCGGGTTTGAATTCCAAACTCATCAGAGCTTTACTTTATTTTCTTTTCTTTTTTAACAAGATAAATTCTGCAAACAATGTTATTAACATTACTGGCAAGAGAGTACAATATTTGTTTGTAAACTAATAAGCGGACAGAATTTGATAACTATTATATGAAATAACAAACAGTGGCGGATCCATGGGGGGGGGGTAATTTGGAGTGACTGGTCGCACAGCAACCTATTACTTTCTCAAAAATTCGATGTCGAGATTTTGATGGATCTTCACGTTTTGAGGTCCCCTGAATCCAAAAAAGTGGTTTTCGCGACATGGTCTGTCTGTGTGTCTGTGTGTCTGTGTGTGTTCAATTTTAAGCATGAAGGAATTGAGCTAGGAGGTTGAAATTTTATATTTAAGTTAGGCACCCTCCTAGGGCGTGAAAATAAGCTTTTAATCAAAATCGACCAAAGAGTACTAGTACTTTACAAATGTACTTTTTCAGTTTTTTTCGATTTTCTCAAAATTCGCTCTAACGATTTTGATTAAAATTCAAAAATCATTTATTTTTTAGATGCTCTTTCAAATGTATATTCTGATTTTGCTCTCAAAATTGTTTGAAGACCACTTTACTCTTGTATTTCATAGGGAAGATAAGAGAAATGGTTGCCATGGTATCAAAATATAAATATTTTCCCATACTTATAAATTTTACATCTTGAATTCAATTGTTACGTACTGTCGGGAACTAAATATATATCGACACAAAAAATCTGGTGTGACAAGCACAGAACACAACTGTGTTGTAATAATGTTTTGTTATTATTTTGATATGATGTTTTTTATATAGTTATTTTGGATACTGTTTTTGTTATTAAAAACATTTTTGGAATAAACGACCTTTTTATATAAAGCTCAACCTTATTACATGGTGGCAGCGGTCTTTAATTAAGAAATGGCTGAAAAATCTGAAAATATGAGTATTGCAAATCGAGTAGATATACAACCTCCAGAAAATTTTGATTTCTCCCGAAGTGAAGGCTGGTTGAAATGGAGAAGACGTTTTGAGCGATATCGGGTGATTTCAGGATTGAATTTAAAAGGTGAGGAGGAACAAATTAGTTCTCTGATTTATTTGATGGGAGATCAAGCTGAGGAGATTTTTGAGCAACTAAGTTTAAAACCAGAGGAGAGAAAAGAATATGTGAAGGTTTTAGGAGCTTTTGAAAATTATTTCATTTGTAGGAGAAATGTTATTTATGAACGGGCAATGTTTAATTTGAGGATTCAGGAGGAAGACGAAAGGGTTGATGAGTTCATTACATCTTTATATACTTTAGCAGAGTTTTGTGAATTTGGAGTTATGAAGAGTTCTTTGATTCGAGATAGAATAGTAGTAGGCATTAAGAATAAGAAACTTAGAGAGAAGATGTTATTTTTTTTTTTTTTTTTTTTTTTTTTTTTTTTTAAAAACATTCACACTTTTTTCTCATTCACACTCACACTCACACACACATTCACACAGTCTTTTCGGCATCTTAGGCCATTTAAGACTTTTACGATATCCGTTATAGAGATTAATATACATATATGGGGTCCAGGCATTCTTATTTAAGCCATTTGGTATCCAATTGGCTTAAATAAAATCATCGGACTGCCTGGGGTCCGAACCCGCGACGTTTGGTATATGAGGTTAGCACGCTAACCTCTACGCCATGCCCCGAGGGCAAGATGTTATTAATGGAGGAATTAAGTTTGGAAAAAGCTATTAGATTGGCTCGAGAGGATGAAATAGTCAGGAAACAATTGCCAAAAATTGATGTTAATGAATATGGAAAGAAAGAACAAAATTTAGAGGTTGATCGAATAAAGGATTTTAATGAAAGGAATAATAGGAATAGTTTTAATTTTAAAGACAATTTATCTAATAATGAAAGAAGGGTTAATAAGGAAAAATGTATGAAATGTAATAGATATCATGGCAGGGATTGCCCAGCTAGGAATGCGACCTGTTATTTTTGCAATTTTAAGGGTCATTTTGCTTCTGTATGTATGAAGAAAAAGAATAATGGTGCAAATCAAGGGATAAGAGAAATTAAAGAAAATATTAATAATGTGAATTTATTTATAGGAATGTTAGGAAGGTTAAGTAAAGACTATTGGGCAGTAGATATTGAAATTGATAAGATTAAGATAAAATTTTATGCTGATACACAGGCCGATGTATCTATCCTTCCGTATTTTTTGTTTGTGAAGTATTTTAATGGAGATGAATTAATGAAATCGAGAAAAGTCTTATTTGGAGCTGATAATAAGAGAATAGATTTGGTAGGATATTTTGTGAAAGAATTGAAATACAAGAATAAGATATGTAAATGTGAATTATATGTAATTAGAGGAGCGGGGAGAGCCTTACTTTCTGCTGATTTATGTGAGTTGCTTGGCATTGTTAAACGGGGAGATATAAATTTAGTTAATAATATTGAAATTAATTTTGATCCTCTTAAAGTATTTCCACAAGTGTTTACAGGATTGGGTCAGATAAGAATTCCATATAAAATTCGTTTACAAGAGAATTTTAAACCTGTTGCGTTGACAACGGCAAGGAGAGTTCCAATTCCGATGATGAGTGAAGTGAAGAAAACACTTGATGGAATGGTAGAAATGAAGGTGATTGAATCTGTGGAGGAGCCTACAGACTGGTGTTCAGGAATGGTGTTAGTCCCTAAGCCTGATGGTTCGATTAGGATATGTGTAGATTATAGGAAATTGAATGAGTATGTGAAGAGGGAAATACATCCTATGCCAGTAACAGATAATATTTTGGGAAGGTTAGGAGAAGGAAAGATATTTTCTAAGATGGATGCTAATCATGGATTTTGGCAGTGTCAGCTTGATAAAGAAAGTCAACTTTTAACAACTTTTATTACTCCATTCGGAAGATTTAAATTTTTAAGACTTCCTTTTGGCATTAAGGCTGCTCCCGAATTTTTTCAAAAACGCATGAATCAAATTTTGGAAGGGATTGAAGGAGTTTTATGTAATATTGATGATATTTTAGTTTATGGGAAGGATATTCAGGAACATGACAAACGTTTATATGAAGTTTTATCGAAATTAACACTCGCTGGGGTAACTTTGAATTTCAAGAAGTGTGAATTTAGGGTGAAGAGAATAAAATTTTTAGGACATATGATAGAAGAAAATGGGATTCATATTGATGAAGAAAGGGTAAAGGCTATTAGGAAAATGGATGTTCCTAAAAACATTTCTGAATTAAGAAGTTTTATGGGTACAATTAATTATATGGGAAAATTCATTCCTCATTTATCTACAAAAGCAGCTCCTTTAAATGAATTGTTAAGTCCAAAGAACAAATTTTTCTGGGGACAAGGTCAGGCAAAGGCATTTGAAGCCATAAAGAATGAATTGACTAAAGATAATGTTTTGGCGTTGTTTGATCCTCGTAGGGTTACTGTCGTTTCTGCAGATGCATCTTCTTATGGGGTTGGAGCGGTTTTAAAACAAAAACATGAAAATGGGTTTCGACCAGTTGCTTATGCGTCCACAACTTTAACAGAAACTCAGAGAAATTGGGCTCAAATTGAGAAAGAGGGCTACGCATTAGTTTGGGCTTGTGAAAGATTTAGGGAATTTATAACTGGAATCAAAGTTTATTTGGAGACCGATCACAAGCCTCTTGTATCTATTTTCAAAACGAAACCTTTGGATGATTTGACGCCAAAATTACAAAGAATGAGATTACGTTTGTTAAGATATGATTTTGATATTAGACATGTTCCTGGAAAGGAAGTTGGTATGGGGGATATAATGTCTAGAAGGCCACTTGAACGAAATAAGGATGATGATGAATTAGAAGAATCTATAAGAGAATATGCAAGAGCTATAATTTTAACACATGTTTCTGTTTCAGACATTTTACTTAATAAAATTAGAGATAAACAAAAAGAAGATTATATTTGTAAATGTATTACTAAATATTGTCAAAAAGGTTGGCCGAAGAAAGATGAAATAGATGATATTATTAAGGAATATTGGAATTTCAGGGAAAATTTTTCTATTGAAGAGGGTTTATTAATTATGTCTTCTAGAATCGTTATTCCAAAGGAAATGAGAAGAGAAATTTTGAACAAAATACATGATGGTCATTTGGGAATTTCAAAATGTAGAAGTCGCGCTCGGGAGTCAGTTTGGTGGCCGAGGATTTCTCAGGAAATAGATGATTTAATTTCAAATTGTCAAAAGTGTATTGAGGAAAGAAAAAATACTCATGAAAAATTGATAGCTTCTGAGTTTCCAGAGAGATCTTGGCAAAGGGTAGCGATTGATTTGTTTAAGATGCAAGGAAGATGGTATCTATTGGTGGCTGATTTTTATTCAAGGTTTCCTGAAATGGCTTTGTTGAAAACATTAAGGGAAGATGAAATTATTTTAAATTTGAAATCGATATTTTCTCGTCATGGAATACCTGAAAGTGTATATAGTGATAATGGGACACATTTTAGTCCATTTAGAAGTTCTAGATTTTCAAGATTTTCAAGAGAGTGGAATTTTAGACATATAACTTCAAGTCCACGTTATCCTCAAAGTAATGGGTTTATTGAGTCAATGGTTAAAATAATTAAAACAAGTTTAATAAAATCTGAAGATCCTTATAAGGCATTATTAAATTATCGTGCAACGGCATTGTCAAATGGATATTCACCTGCTGAATTGTTAATGTCTCGTAAATTGAGGACCTTTGTGCCATTGCTTAGTTCAAGTCTTGAACCAGTGACACCAAATAAAGAGTTATTACGAGATAAAGAAAAGAGGAGGATTGAAAAGCAAACATTTTATTATAATAAGGGCCATTGTGCAAGGGGATTTGGAATACATTTACAAATAGAATCTTCTTTTTGTTTATCTCTAATTTTATTAAGTAAAATGTCTGAAACAGAAACATGTGTTAAAATTATAGCTCTTGCATATTCTCTTATAGATTCTTCTAATTCATCATTATCTTTACTTTGTTCAAGTGGTCTTCTAGACATTATATCCGCTACACCAATTTCCTTTCCAGGAACATGTTTAATGTCAAAATCATATCTTAACAAACGTAATCTCATTCTTTGTAATTTTGGCGTCAAATCATCCAAAGGTTTCGTTTTAAAAATAGATACAAGAGGCTTGTGATCAGTCTCCAAATAAACTTTGATTCCAGTTATAAATTCCCCTAAATCTTTCACAAGCCCAAACTAATGCGTAGCCCTCTTTCCTCCAATTTGGGCCCAATTTCTCTGACTTTCTGTTAAAGTTGTAGACGCATAAGCAACTGGTCGAAACCCATTTTCATGTTTTTGTTTTAAAAACTGCTCCAACCCCATAAGAAGATGCATCTGCAGAAACGACAGTAACCCTACGAGGATCAAACAACGCCAAAACATTATCTTTAGTCAATTCATTCTTTATAGCTTCAAATGCCTTTGCCTGATCATGTCCCCAGAAAAATTTGTTCTTTGGACTTAACAATTCATTTAAAGGAGCTGCTTTTGTAGATAAATGAGGAATGAATTTTCCCATATAATTAATTGTACCCATAAAACTTCTTAATTCAGAAATGTTTTTAGGAACATCCATTTTCCTAATGGCCTTTACCCTTTCTTTTCATCAATATGAATCCCATTTTCTTCTATCATATGTCCTAAAAATTTGATTCTCTTCACCCTAAATTCACACTTCTTAAAATTCAAAGTTACCCCAGCGAGCGTTAATTTCGATAAAACTTCATATAAACGTTTGTCATGTTCCTGAATATCCTTCCCATAAACTAAAATATCATCAATATTACATAAAACTCCTTCAATCCCTTCCAAAATTTGATTCATGCGTTTTTGAAAAAATTCGGGAGCAGCCTTAATGCCAAAAGGAAGTCTTAAAAATTTAAATCTTCCGAATGGAGTAATAAAAGTTGTTAAAAGTTGACTTTCTTTATCAAGCTGACACTGCCAAAATCCATGATTAGCATCCATCTTAGAAAATATCTTTCCTTCTCCTAACCTTCCCAAAATATTATCTGTTACTGGCATAGGATGTATTTCCCTCTTCACATACTCATTCAATTTCCTATAATCTACACATATCCTAATCGAACCATCAGGCTTAGGGACTAACACCATTCCTGAACACCAGTCTGTAGGCTCCTCCACAGATTCAATCACCTTCATTTCTACCATTCCATCAAGTGTTTTCTTCACTTCATTCATCATAGGAATTGGAACTCTCCTTGCCGTAGTCAACGCAACAGGTTTAAAATTCTCTTGTAAACGAATTTTATATGGAATTCTTATCTGACCCAATCCTGTAAACACTTGTGGAAATACTTTAAGAGGATCAAAATTAATTTCAATATTTTTAACTAAATTTATATCTCCTCGTTTAACAATGCCAAGCAACTCGCATAAATCAGCAGAAAGTAAAGCTCTCCCCGCTCCTCTAATTACATATAATTCACATTTACATATCTTATCCTTATATTTCAATTCTTTCAGAAAATATCCTACCAAATCTAATCTCTTATTATCAGCTCCAAATAAAACCTTTCTTGATTGCATTAATTCATCTCCATTAAAATACTTCACAAACAAAAAATACGGAAGGATAGATACATCGGCCTGTGTATCAGCATAAAATTTTATCTTAATCTTATCAATTTCAATATCTACTGCCCAATAGTCTTTACTTAATCTTCCTAACATTCCTATAAATAAATTCACATTATTAATATTTTCCTTAATTTCTCTTATCCCTTGATTTGCACCATTATTCTTTTCTTCATACATACAGAAGCAAAATGGCCCTTAAAATTGCAAAAATAACAGGTAGCATTCCTAGCTGGGCAATCCCTGCCATGATATCTATTACATTTCATACATTTTTCCTTATTAACCCTTCTTTCATTATTAGGTAAATTGTCTTTAAAATTAAAACTATTCCTATTATTCCTTTCATTAAAATCCTTTATTCGATCAACCTCTAAATTTTGTTCTTTCTTTCCATATTCATTAACATCAATTTTTGGCAATTGTTTCCTGACTATTTCATCCTCTCGAGCCAATCTAATAGCTTTCCAAACTTAATTCCTCCATTAATAACATCTTGCCCTCGGGGCATGGCGTAGAGGTTAGCGTGCTAGCCTCATATACTAAACGTCGCGGGTTCGGACTGAGCAGTCCGATGATTTTATTTAAGCCAATTGGATACCAAATGGCTTAAATAAGAATGCCCCCCCCATATATGTATATTAATCTCTATAACAGTTATCGTAAAAGTCTTAAATGGCCTAAGATGCCGAAAAGACTGTGTGAATGTGTGTGTGAGTGTGAGTGTGAATGAGAAAAAAGTGTGAATGTTTTTAAAAAAAAAAAAAAAAAAAAAAAATTAACATCTTCTCTCTAAGTTTCTTATTCTTAATGCCTACTACTATTCTATCTGAATCAAAGAACTCTTCATAACTCCAAATTCACAAAACTCTGCTAAAGTATATAAAGATGTAATGAACTCATCAACCCTTTCGTCTTCCTCCTGAATCCTCAAATTAAACATTGCCCGTTCATAAATAACATTTCTCCTACAAATGAAATAATTTTCAAAGCTCCTAAAAACCTTCACATATTCTTTTCTCTCCTCTGGTTTTAAACTTAGTTGTAAAAAATCTCTCAACTTGATCTCCCATCAAATAAATCAGAGAACTAATTTGTTCCTCCTCACCTTTTAAATTCAATCCTGAAATCACCCGATATCGCTCAAACGTCCTCCTAATAATAAGCACTTCGGGAAAATCAAAATTTCTGGAGGT
>JAKCPI010022194.1:0-35772 GCA_023213315.1 Euborellia annulipes | reverse complement strand
TATTGTATATAAAATCTCAAAATATGAGATTAAAATTTTGAAAATAACCATAATTTATTTCAAGCAGTCAACGCAGAGCTTATGGAAATTTTGAATTAATAGACTTTTTACTTTCTCTTACTTCTATATATGTTAATATATATAGAGAGAAAGTATTGGTTTCATGTCAAAAATTCGATGTCGAGATTTTGATGGATATACACGTAGGAAAAAAATAAGAATTTTATATTCTTTTTACGATATATTGAATAATTAATTAATGATTAGTTCTTTGATATTTTCATACATCATTATTTTTGCTTTAAATTCCCAATTTATAGGTTCAATTTATTTAGGTAATAATTTCCATTTCCATATCTTTGAAATTGGTTCGCTTTTTTCTTTTTCCATGCATCGCCATCTTTAACGCACTGAATCGATTACGCATGCGCATTCTTTTAATTGACGCACATGTTAAGACGCATGCGTTTTTACTTGACTCACATACGGAATTTTTTGAGACGATTTCTTTATTTTCGATATTTACATAAGTCAATCCCGCATCGCCCCCGATTCCCCTCGCCTTCTATTCTGTCTTCTCTTTCTGTCATCATAATCATAAAACTTGACTGCTGCCTGCTGATTTCAACTTCAATTGCACTCACTAAAAGGCAAAAGGATATGGAGTATCTTTCATTGACAATTTTAATCAAACTTAATTGAACTTAATTTATCAAAATAAATAGGATAAATATTGCCTAATACATTTAAAACATCTTTAGTGTCAAAAGTTTTATTTAAAATCACACGCCTTAAATAAATTTAATGATTTAATCTAAGCAAGGTACTTATAATAAATAAATATTAACATTTTCAAATATTAATTGAATTTAATAAAATAAGTAAATTACAAATAGACTTTAATTTAAAAACTATTTTTCATTATTTATTCATAAATAACCTATTCGGTAACTGTCATTAATTGTTTTTAATTTTATTTTTAAATTAAAACATTTTCTAACTTAAAATTAATCAATTTTATTTGTTACTGTTAATTACAATATTTTTTTATAAATCAATATAAAATATTTATTTTGAGAAATGAAATTTCGCATTAAATTCTTGTTTTTTTTTATGAAATATTCATTATTAATTAGAATTTTAAATTTCTCTATTTAATAAATTTTGTTTATTTCAGATCATAACCGATGGATCAAGATCAAGATGATTCGGATAAAACGTCTCAAGAAGGAAGTCAAATTAGTAAAACTGATCGACATGGCTTTATGGGAGGATCCCAATATATGTCCGAGTATGCTTTTTATCTCTTTATTGGCTATATATAAAATAATAATTTAAATATTTGAAAAATTCCCAATGTAAGAAATGAAAAATTCTTTTACTTCTTATTTTGCAAAAGTTCGGGTTTATAAATCAATATATATACATGTTTTGAATATATAGAGACATTTAATAAAGATCTTATTCTCTTTATTAAAGAGGAATAATATAAATGATTTGAATAAGGGCACGTTCACCCAAATAAAAAGCCTTTATATGCTTATCGATCCGGGAGACGTTTCGAGATATATTTAAGTCTCATCTTCAGTCCAAATCGAAATATTGCTAAAGGTCATTATTTGTACAGTATATGTACAAATGAATTTGTTTTAATGAAATCGTCTTGAAGTGTTCATGAGAGAAAACATCAATATCAAGATTCTATTTGGACTGAAGATGAGACATTAAATATATCTCGAAAGTTCTCCGGGATCGATAAGCATATAAACGCCTTTTATTTGGCTGAACCTACCTTTATTCAAATCTTCAATATCAATATATTGACAGCCACCAAATTCCATTCATTTGAATATTATAAATAAATTTTGTAAATACATTTCTCAAGGAGCTTCTTTATGCTTTCAAAATTTTGTTTTTTTTTCTCTTTCTCTACTCACGGCCTAAAGAAGCAGAAGTATTGCTTTCATTAAAATTTTCGATTTCCTGTTTTATTCATATTTTGACACACCCTAAATATATGATTTCCAAATCATAGATAAAATGTATCATGTGTGCGTGTGTCTGGCGCTATTTTTTCCCAGCTCACAATAATGAATCAATTTCATCGAAACGTGATATCTCATCTGTTCATTAAATACTTTAATATATTATTTAAATCATTTTGCTTTGATAACTTGTTTAAATGTTATGGATTCTATATGAAAGGCCTAATTGCAACACTCACATTAGGGAAAAATTAATACTTTTGTTCATCCCTACTCCAAATGTTGATATCCATGTGAATTAAGCCAATTATATATTTGTATTTATATATCTAAAGTGACATTCTCCTATGTTAGAAGGGAAGAAAATTGAATGTAATTGTGTACAGTGAGCGCCATAATCAAGTCCCACCCATGCGTTTTCTACTTGTGATTATTTCATTGTTTTTATAAAAGAAAATCTAAATCTTTATGGGAAATTTTCTAGGTTTGAAGCATCCAAGTTTCCATTTAAAAAAATATAATATTTTTTTTAAAAACAATGAAATAATCACAAGTAGAAAACGCATGGGTGGGACTTAATTGTGGCGCTCACTGTATCTCGCTTGCAAAAGAAACATTCTCTAATATTGATTTTTTTCCATCAATCTAACTGATACTTTACTTTCTCTTACCTATATAAATAAAATATTTTTTCCATTCCATAAATGGACCCTGTTACGCATTAGTGTGTCAAGCGCCAAAAAAAATTAAAAATTGAGTTAAATTCCAAATGCTATAATTAATAGTATTTTTTATAAAATATGTCCTAAAAAAATTTATATTTAATCTTTATATATATATGAGATGATACTTGCACAAATGACAAAAAAATGATATATAATCTAATCAAAACAATGTAGGCCTAAATCAGAAAAACTTTAATGTTAATTTTCTCAAGTCTCGGTACCTGGCGCTTGACACACTAATGAGTAACAGGATCCAAATAATATATTTATAAAGAGAACTGGATTCAGGTCAAAAATTTGATGTTCAGATTTTGATGGAAACACAAGTTTCGAGTCCAAAATAGTGAATCCCACAAAATAATATGTCTGTTGTCTGTGCTCAAAATAAAGTATGAAGAAAATGAGCTAAGAGGTCGAAATTTTATATGGATATGGATCCGTGGTTCGACTCCCTGCGACACTTTAACTTTTGTCAGTCATACCAGATTTTTTTCATGTCAAGAGAGACATTTATTTATGGCCCATTCTTTATGAAAATACAGACAAATTTCAAATTAAATATTATTGACAGTGAAGGATAATATTAAGTCCCACCCATGTGTTTTCTACTTGTGATTATTTCATTGTTTTTAGAAAAATATATATTTTTTAATGGAAACTTTCATGGTTCAAACCTATAAAAATTCCAATCAAGATTTTTATTTTCTTTTATAAAACCAATGGAATAATCACAAGTAGAAAGCACATGGGTGGAACTTAATATTGGACCTCACTGTACAATATGTTTTACTTAACAACTCTCATGGTAATGGGCGCCAAAGTTCATCCTTGCACACCCTCTTGCTCTCAGGTAGACATGGGTCATTACTCGATTTTGCTGTACCAGGTACCAGCTGTTACAGGTACTTGTTCTGACCCGATATATTTACCTGATACTTTTGTACCCGAAACAAATTTCACCCAGCAAAGCTAACTTTACATTAATTCAAGTCAATAACAACGTGTCTAACATTTTTTCAAATGTTTTCTACCCTATTTATTCTTGTGTTGAGAACAAACTCATAATTATTCATTACTAAAGAGTTTTCCAAACTGACTGAACTGACATGTCTCCAAATTTAAAATGTCAATTTATATACTGCATTAGAAAAATAATTAACAAATTTCTGTGCCGGCGAACGAAATTTAATTTAATTCTATTCATTATGTATTTCAATTCACAGTTACATATATTTTTATTTTTTTTTAATTAATGTTTTTATATATAAAAAAAAAAATAGTTTCAAAGTAAAAATCAGATAACTTATTTATTAAAAAACAAATATATTTTTTTCATTTCTGCTCTCTTTCTTAAAGTAAATAAAAGAGAAATAATGTATAAGCAATAATTAGATTTGTATTTAATTATTATAGGGCCTAGTGAGAAAAGTAGAGTAAAAAATGTAAAAATGATTCGGAATGACGTTCGAAAAGCGCGCCAGAGCTAGCGAAATTGCCCTGTCAGGAGAGAAGAGACGGGGCGGGGCGTCGCGAGTTGAGGGGTCGCAAGAGAGAGGAATGAGAGAACAGGAGATACGAAAACTGTATCGGGTAAAGAAAGACGCTCTAAAGTGAAAAGAAAGTATTTGATCAATGCGCAAGCGCGAGCGAGATATCAGGTTCGAGTGAGAAACGAATACCGAGCAAATAACATATACTTTTTTTATCTGTTATTTGAGTATCAACAACTCGGGCATACTCGACTGGACCTGAACAGGACGCGTATTCCTTTCTCACTCGTATCTGATATCTCGCGCATGCGCATTGATCAAATACTTGCTTTTCACTTTAGAGCGTCTTTACCCGATACAGTTTTCGTATCTCCTGTTCTCTCATTCCTTCTCTCTTGCGACCCTCAACTCGCGACGCCCCGCCCCGTCTCTTCTCTCCTGACAGGGCAATTTCGCTAGCTCTGGCGCGCTTTTCGAACGTCATTCCGAATCATTTTTACATTTTTTACTCTACTTTTCTCACTAGGCCCTATAATAATTAAATACAAATCTAATTATTACTTATACATTATTTCTCTTTTCTTCACTTTAAGAAAGAGAGCAGAAATGAAAAAAATATATATTTTTTTTAATAAATAAGTTATCTGATTTTTACTTTGGTATTTAAATACCTGATATTTTTTGCTCGTACCCATTATGTGTACCTGTTACTTTTTCCTACCTGATACAAAATATCAGATTGATACAGTATCACCCATGTCTACTCTCAGGCCGGCCCTGTCTAATTTATTTACATCTATTTTATAATACTATCCTCAGATCCAATAAATCGTGGGAAACAGAAATTGACTCTTCAAATTAAAGTAATTTGTATCCCTTTTATTTTCTTTACTTAAAAAGTGAAAATGTAAACTTGCTGGCTAGGTCTTTCATAAGTTGATGTATATACAATCTATTATTATATTATTTTGTTTTAAATCAGGCCACCTCCACCATTATCACCTTCTGTTATTTTGAGTCGAGAAAAAAAATGGCTTCGGATGTTAGATAAATGGAATTGGACAATGCAACGAGATTATGCAAGGGTAAGATATTTAGTTAATACCAAAGACCGAATTCATATACGGGTGAGGCATAATAAAGAGCGATTTTTAAACGGCTGTTAAGTAAAAAACACTTCTTTTTTAAAAAATCTTAAAGCACATGAAAAAAACATTTTCTGCATTAGTAAAACATCGGTTATTTTTCGAAGATAACTCAGGTAAGATGCCGTCGGTTTAGTCGCACTTTCATCGCACGAATCAAGCTTCTTCGGAGAGAGCTGTAGGGGATAGCGTCAGTTACTTTTGCTTTTAGTCATAATGGGGCGCTGGACCAATTCGTACCAGCTAGCACGTCGTGTATTCCACAACCACTTCAACATTTAACGGAATCGTCCGGTACCATGTGCGATTAAAAAGTGCGTTGAGAACTTTGAAGAGACTGCGTCAACGACAAAGAAGAAAACTGGGAGACCAAAAACTACTGTGCGCACACCTGAAAACATCGAATGTGTAAGAGTTGCCATTAGAGGCCCTCGTCGCTCAGCTCACCGGCACAGCGCTACACTTGGGATTTCAAACGGACGACATCTTACCGGAGTTATCTTCAAAAAATAACAGATGTTTTTGAATGCTTTTTCATGTACTTTAAGATTAATATAAAAAATTTAACTAAGTGTTTTTACTTAACATCTCTTTAATAATCGCTCTTTTTTGTGGCTCAGCCTGTATATTAAAACTATTGAAATATAGAATGATAGACAGGAAGAGGGATGTCGCCAAAGGAGAGCTCTATCGAATAAAAATCGCCACTCAGAAGACGTTTCGGTCTAATTAAATAAATCCATCATCAGTTCTTAAGAGATTATTGGCAATCTCAAGGTGTAGACATTGTGTATAACAACTCTATCTGCAACTTAAGAACTGATGATGGATTTATTTAATTAGACCCGAAACGTCTTCTGAGTGGAGATTTTTATTCGATAGAGGTTCTCCTTTGGCTGACATCCTCTCTTCCTGTCTGTCATTCTAATCGTTGAACAGCCACTTCTCTTGTCAACATTATTAAAATATAGATTATCAGTCAATTTTGAAAAAGCTTGGTATATTTATATACAGATTCTTTGATTATTATATTAATAAATAATTTTAAATAAAAATGAATTTTCAGGTTCGATCTCGATGTAGGAAAGGTATTCCAGCTTCTCTTAGGCCTCGGGCGTGGCTCTATCTTTGTGGTGCATATCGTCTTCTAGAACAAAACAGTGGGCCAAATGGAGGTGGATATTCCTCATTGATAGAAGCACCAGGTGACCCTAAATGGATTGATGATATAATGAAGGATCTTCATCGGTACTTATCTTCCTAGAATAATAAACTCTAAATATTCCCTTCAATTTTCGAAAATTCTTAATTTCATATTTTTCCTTCGCGGCTTACATACACGATGTATATAATATCTTAAATATTATATACGTACCTGAGCACGTAGGGCGAATCTATATTTCTATCTTATTCAGAACCGGGCTGTTACGTTTCGTGTTATTATATGGGACCATCCTCGTGGCCAGGCTAAAGTCTAAAATACATAAATCCTACGCCACGACATTGGACATACAGATTCATCAGCTTATCTGATAATGCTAAAGAATGCTAGTACCCATACCCGTGGATCTCAGATTTTGATTTTATTGAGATCTTCAATACTATGCAACGATATATGATAATTGCTTATTTATTAATTAAAATTGAGGTCTTCTCAATTATTCTAACTAGATTGCACCTGGTCGACGGAGAAATTTGTGGCGCCGAATTTGGGTCCATTTCTCCTGATAACTAAAATTGCTTTCTGAGCGAATTCAAATACCCGAATGCCGTGCTGTGGTCTAATGGTAAGGGCACACCGAGTACAAATTGGTGGATCCGTGGTTCGATTCCCGGCAGCACACCCTAACTGTCGGGCATTTGAATTAATAAATATTGAATTATATCAAATATTTATTTTCGGAAATTTATTGAGATCTAGCGATGGATTTTCAAAATATACCGTTTCTGTCAGGGGCTTTATATAGAATTTTTGGTGGTGGGGGGGGGGGGGGTCTGAACTCATTTTTAAATATCCCCTCCTCCCATACACAAAAAGTTTTATTAAAAAAATGCTTATATATTAATATATTTCATTTTTTTATTACTTTTATTTATGCGGCGCACTTTTTCAAACAAAAATATAGATATTGGCGATATACCTGTATATTGGGAAAACATATCCAAAATTCAAATCAATCGATTCGGAAATTTTTTTTTCTGTTTATTAAAACTTTTTTGGTTTGAAATATTATTATTAGAGGAATTTTTAATTATAGACCACATTTTTGTATTAAATATTTATTAAAAATATATAAATACTGCACAGTACTTAATAACGGCTGCAGAATAAGCAGTCGAAAAGTTGTACAGTATTTATATATTTTTTTTCTGATTTTCTGTCGTTTCGATCCTGTTTAGGATCATCTTCAGAGCTATTAACACAGAACAATTCACAATTGTCTTAGGTAAAATCATATAAGTTTAATTACTATTGTGAATTGTTTTGTGTTAATAGCTCTGAAGATGGTCCTAAACAGGACCGAAACGTTGAGGGAAAATAAATGAAATTATAATTAGCTGCTCCCTCTTTTATTTTCCTTTATATCAATAGAATAATCTATAAAACTTCAAATAACTAATGAAATACTAATAGTTGATAATTTTTACAGTCAATTTCCACATCATGAAATGTTTGCTGAGGAACAAGGAATTGGCCAACGACAACTTTTTCAAGTGCTCAAAGCTTATTCGATCCTTTCACCTAAAGTTGGATACTGCCAGGCTCAAGCACCAGTTGCAGCATTTCTCTTGATGCATCTCCCTGCTGAACATGCTTTCTGGGTGCTCGTTGCTGTTTGTGATAAATACCTTCCAGGGTAATAATTTATAATACAAATCAAAAAGTTTTTATAAAAATTATTTACAAAAAAATGCGATTCGATATAGGCGCCACGCCCTTGCATCAAAATTTCCTTAGTTAGAACTTACTAAGTAAAAGACTGTCACAGAGGATATAAATTAAAGTATGGGATTTTTTTTAATGGGGGAAGGAGGTTATGCAAACATGTTATTTTTACATTCCTTTACTATTAAGTATAATAATTCTCCCCCACCCCCCCCTTGAACCGAGACTGCTAAAGTTGTTGATAAATGTCAATAATGATAGTCTGGAAGCCACAGTGTGCTTTAACCATAGACCACAGCACGGCATTCGGATATTTAAAATAGCTGAGACGGAAAAATTTGAGGCTTCGTATTTGAGTCTCCCAAAAACTAATTTAGTGATCTCAGCTAGCTTAAATATCCGAATGCCGTGTTGTGGTCTAGTGGTTAGGGCACACTGTGTATACAAATCGGTTACCTAACTTGTCGGATATTTAAATTAATAAATATTAAATTGTATGATTTTTCATCACGAATCTGAACGTGATTATATATAATATCTTAAATATTATGTAGATCTTATATGCTTGCTTATTTGCTAGTTGGGCATGTTGAGTATAAATCGACTGGTCCGTGGCTCAACAAGTTGTTGAGTCGAAACGGATTTATTTTTAAAAAATTATAAGAATTGAAGCGTTTAAAAATTGGAGATCAAGATTCATTGCAGACATAGAGAAAGTGAAGGGATTGTAGACAGCTAAAATACAAAATCCTCTAATTGTTTGTCGACGAATTTGACTTGATAGAGAAACTTTAACATTATTTTAAATATTTAATTTTTACTATGATAATTTCCACTTATTTTATAAAGTTTATATTATTATAACTATATTTTAATAAATTAATATTTTTAGAATTGTTCAAAATACACAAATTAAAGATGGATAAATGTGGGCAGGAGCAGCCAATAAATAGACTCTGTATGCAGACTCAATCACCGGAGACGTTTCGGTTCCTTTTATTTAATATTGATATATTGATTGATATATCAAACTCACCAGTGTAACCATCGTAAAACATTTTTGACCCAAAATATACATGTGTACCATTCTTATGACGAAACAACAATGTATATGCCTATAACACTGACTAACTCTTTGCAATTTTATTTCAATCTAAGGACTGAAGATGGTTCTTAAATAAAAGGAACCGAAACGTCACCTGTGATTGAGTCTGCATACAGAGTCTATTTATTGGCTGCTCCTGCCCACATTTATCCATCTATACATCTCACAGCCACTATTTCGAACATATATACACAAATTAACTTATAATCATGATAAATGTATTTTTATTTTCAGCTATTATGATCCTGGAATGGAAACTCTCCAATTAGATGGTGCTATTTTATTTGGTTTAACTAAACGTTGGGCTCCTAAAGTTTATCGTCATCTGAAAAAACAAAAAGTAGATCCTCTTTTATATATGACCGAATGGTTCTTATGCGTCTTTACACGCACTTTGCCGTGGGATACTCTTCTCCGAGTATGGGATATGTTTCTTTGCGAAGGCGTAAAGGTAAAAAATATTGATGATCTATCCTAATATATAAAAGCCTTTCATTTATAAATTGTTGTCTAGGTTTTATTCAAAGTGGCATTAATAATGATGAAAGCATCCCTTGGCTCAGCTAATACCATCCGACAATGTCCTACTTTATATGAAACACTCGAAGCACTTCGAAAGCCTCCTGTTGAAGCATTGCAACCGGATAGATTGGTTCAACAGGTATTTAAACATATGTCCTTAAAGTTTTTAATTATTTTTAACATACTGTTATGTTATCATATTTATTTAAATTATAAATAATAGCCAAATTTTTACTTTCCTTTACCTATTTATAGTGAGAAAGTATTGGATTCATTGTCAAAAATTCGATGTCGAGATTTTGATGGATATACACGTTTTGAGGTCCCCTGAATCCAAAAAAGGGTTTCGCTACATGGTCTGTCTGTCTGTGTGTGTGTCTGTGAACAAAATATCCCAAGAACGAAAAGAGCTAGGATGTTGAAATTTTATATATTAAGTTATTCACCCCCCTGACACGAGACACTAAGCTTTTGATCAAAATCAGCCAAAAAGTACCAGTACTTTACTGATGCACTTTTTCAATTTTTTTCTATTTTCTCAAAACTCGCTTCAACGATTTTGATTAAAATTCATAATACAATTATTTTTTAGGTGCTCTTTAAAATGTATATTCTTATTTTGCCCTTGAAATCTTTTGAAGCACACTTTACTCTTCTACTTCGTAGGAAAGATTGGAGATTTGCCATGATAACAAAATATCACTTTTATAAATTTTATATTTTAATTCTAATACAGTAGTCTTTTTAATTAAATCTTAAGAAAATTATTAATATTATGGGAAAAATTATGTCCTACAAAATGTTTGGTTTGATCAAAGAGTCTCTTCCTTCCAACATGTATCGATAACGAGGACATCAAAAATGATTACTAACTAGCTGATTTTTTTACTGTTTGTCCTACATATTGCGTGCTACATTATCCCGGTCCTACGCTCAGAAATCTGGTGTTTGCTGTGCGAGCAGTTACACCAGATCTTTTATTTAAATTTTTGTTTTTTTCTTTTTCTAGCGTGGGCTAGAAAGAAAATATATATATATATATATATATAATATATAATATATATATATTATAAGGATAACATAATTGAAGGTCGGCTGCAGACTCACAATTATTACAATGGATTAACTTTCCAGCACCATCACTAGAGTAAAGGTACAAATACTATTTGTACAATTTGTTTTCCAGCCTGATATTGCTGTGTCAGTAGCAAACTTCCTATTGGTGTTTTGATTGTTTACAAAGTTTAAAATTGAAAAATCTCAGAACTATATATTTGTGGGTTAGCACTATCTGCTTCCGATGCCTTCAATTATAAGGAGAATATAAAATTTTCTTTTTGCGGTAATGAAATCAGAACAAAACGTTGATACTCATTTTATCTCTGTCTTGAAATTGATCTTCTCATTTCTATATTCTCACTTTATTTCTTTATATCCCGAACAAGAACATCCCATTCCTCTTCAAGATCTGACCAACACTTGTTGAAATATATTTATCCAATTAAAGTTTAGAAAAAATTTTTCTTTATAGATGGCGAGATTAAATTTGTCCGAAGAAGATCTGACGAGCGAACACAGACGACAAACATTAAAAAGACGAAAGAATCAAAAAAGATAAAAACAATTTTAGTTTGTTTCTGGTTGAAAAATATTATAGTATTTTCATACTAGACATTTCTATTAATTTTCATCTATTCCATGAGGTCATACTTTAAAGATGAATTAAAAATTAACTTAAAAAAAATATATATATACGGTATATAACTTATTATTTGTTTGAATTAATAAAAGAAATCTTTTCCGAATTTGTGATTTAAATTTAAATTGAAAACTTTTTACTATAATATGTGTTTAATTACTTGTTTATTCAACATGAACTCAACCAAAAACAAACTAAAATAAATAAATAAATGACAGCTCAGTAAGAGATTATCTTTTAAAAAAATGCAATAATTTGAGTCAATTCATAACATATTCTAGTTCATAATAAATAAGCTCAAATCTATTTATATTTTAGATCCATGTTCTTTTTGTCTTTTCTCAAAGCCCAACACCGGACTTTCGGATGTTTCGAATATAGCATTAATACTTATCAACTTTGGCTTGAAATATCTTTAAAACATCATATTTGATTACCATCAAACTCTGTAGCATTTAAGATTTAATGAGAATTAAAATAATTATAACATTTTAGTTCACCCATAAATATCTTTAGTATCCAAAATATTATAATAAAAACATTTTTTTTTATAGCTCAAGCAAAAAGGTATTGCCAATGCGCTTGGAAAAGAATCAAAGACAGAAATGTTTCTCATCCAATCCATTTTACTTTTTCTTATTTTGTCCTAAATAAAATATAGAATTAAATTATTAATCTGGATGAAAAGACCAGGGAATGGATCTAAGATTTTATTTAACAATATATATTTATATATGTATGTAATGTATGTTATTTCTTATTTACATATTTATAAGAATTTATATATATATATATAGATATATAATATATTTAACATTCAAATGAGTATATAATTTTATAAAATATTTTGATTAATTTTAAAAATATTAAACAATTTGAAATATTAATTCTACTTAACAGAATCTCATTCTTCCATTTAAAAACTTCTGAGGTTATGAAGAACGAAATCAAAGGGGCTTAATCAAAGATGTCATTTCTAAAGTATTTTTAAAATGAAATTTATTAGTGTTTCCACTTCTTTAATATTTACAAGTATTATTTTATAATTTTTAATTATATATGCTATATAATATATTTAAATTAAGAATATTTGCATTATCTATTTTATTTTTCAAAATTCAGAAATAAATAATTAACAGGGGCAGGTGGATGTAGGCAGCCAGGCAAAGAATAACAACTTTATTTTAATATCGCCGTCATTTCGGGAACCATCTTCAGGACGATAAATTGTTAAGTGTTGCTTAGATTGATACATGTCAGTTCATACAAAATTATAGCATAAATTTGCATATACCATTAGGTGTATATTTGATTTAATAGTAGGTGCCTGGGCTGTAATTTTTTGTGTTAAATGGGCCTGAAACATCAGCACTAGCCAAGATTGAAAGACTGAGACCTACTACAATTCTCATATACATTTAAACATACGTCTAATGGTATATGCAAATTTATGTTATAATTTTGTATGAACCGACATGTATCAATCTGAGCAACATTAACAATTTATCATCCTGAAGATGGGAACGATGGTCGACGATATTTATTTAAATAAAGTTTTTATTCTTTGCTACATCCACCTCCTGGTAATTATCACTCACAGCCATCGAATTTTTTCTTTTACAATAAATAATTTACGATTTTAATAATCTCATTTTGCCCCATTTCTTGGGATATTTTAATTTAATCTATACATTTATATAAAGATAGGTTTTCTCCGGTTAAGTCTCGTTCTCAATAACCAACTCGACTTAACCAAGAAAACTTATTTTCCCAATTGTGGAAGCTCTCCAGAACATAATACATGTATACAACTGCTTTTCACTGCATGTGACTATCATCAGATGGTATTTACAGTGGCGTCATTTCAATTTTTTCTTGGGGGGGGGGGGTACTCAAATTTGGCCAAAAGATATTTTAAGATTTAATTAATTGTTTAATTTTGAACAGTTTATATACTCGTAGATATATTTTGAAATATTTTATTTAGAATAATATAAATTTTTATAAAAATCAGAGCCCCTTGGGGGGGGGGGTGTTAAATACCCCCTGCCTCCCCCCCAATGACGCCACTGCTATTTTAGTCTCTCAATTAAAATATGCTTCTGATGATCATCATATTTTTTGTTAATTAATAATTGCAAATATTGCACATTATTTGTGATAAAAATTTTTTTATTAAAATTTTCGATCATTTGAAAAATTTTATTAAAAAAAAAAATTACATATTTTTATTAAAGAAGGTTTATCTTCATTTTTATCTATTTACTAAAATTAGCCAAAAATTGGTGCCTTGAAAAGAGTACAAAATAAACACCATATGAACGTCCCCCTGATATGTAGCCGAGAGGGATAAAAAAAAACCATAAACACCTCTAGAAAAGTACCGGTAGTTATTTCTAGAAATATACCATATCATATTTTTTTTAATCAAAGACACCGAAGCAATTTTAATATAACTTACAAAACGCAATTTATAGATGTTATGTTATTTATATTCATAAGAGGGTAGGAAAATGAGAGACGCAGCTAAAGTTTTTTCTTTGTTTCCGTGTTTGAACCATCTTTAGAGGTGGCGAAAAGTCATTATGAGTGTCGCAGTAGATTTTATACATTGTTGAACCAAACCCTTTTATAAAAAATATATAAACAGTTTGCGATAACCAGGTACAGTAAGCCACAGCTAAGTCCTCACCTATGAGCTAGAGCCTTGAGTATATGGTCTATAGTGAAATAATTTTAATGACAGAAAAAAATAAAATCTAGCATATATGATTTAATTTTACCTTTTCAAATTTAAAATTATTTCATTATATATACCATATACTTAAGACTCTAGTTCACAGGTGGGGACTTAATTGTGGCCCATGTGATTATTATCATTGTTTTAAAAAAAATATTTTATATTTTTTAATGGAAACTTTCATAGTTCAAACCTAGAAAATTTCCGATAAAGATTTTTATTTTCTTCTATAAAAACAATGAAATAATCACAAGTAGAAAACGGACTTAATATTGCCCCTCACTGTACCTGGTCATCGCATACTGTGTATATATTTTTTATATAAGAGTTTGGTTCGACAATGCATAAAATCCACTGTGACACTTTCATTATGATTTTTCGCCAGCTCTGAAGATGATTCAAACGCGGAACCGAAACATCAGCTTTATGGTTTAAATAAATAAATAACTTTAACTGCGTTTCTCATTTTTCTACCCTTTTATTATAACCCTTTAATAATCATTTCTTTAAGCAAATTTGTTGATAAATCTTCTTGAAATTAAAAATTTTATCATTTCTTCAATTAAGTGGTAGTTAGCCAGGAATTTAAGGGATGTTCATACTTTTTCCCGGAATTTCATGCCCCCTCTTCTTTCCTTCTCTCAAACCTGGCTCTGCCACTGATATTTGCAGAACAACATACTCCTCATGAAACCTTAATATTTAAAAATCCAAGTCATTCCATTTCCAGTGATTTTATTTTTTACTAATTCTTTTTTTCAACATTTATTTTCACCTAGCAAGCAGCTTTGAAGACCATCATTTTCTTTTGTTTTCTATTTAAATTCTATACAAATTTTTAAATTTAAATAATTTTCAGAGATTTATTTTTATAATTTTCAGAAAAAACATTTATTACTAGATACTATACATATCAAAATTAATAAATCTTTGTAAATTAACATTGAATTTAAATAAAAAATAATCCTTAATTGTATATATCTAGTATATTAAGAACATTTTTTATAAAATTAATCAAAATATTGTTTGTTTATAATTTTTTGTATATTTTAATTAATTTTTATTTTGTTGAATATTAAAAAGATATCGTAATAACATTTCTATATCATATTTTTATATTAATTAATAGACCTATATATAAATTATATAATATATTAAAATTGTTTACTTATCATTAATTTAATAAATTTTTATTATTCTAGAAAAAAAGAAAAAAATATCTAGTAAGACTAAAGAAAAGGATTGATTACCAATGATAACAAAATGTTCAATTTAAAATAAAGAGCGTGAATTTATTTATTTGGTTAGTATTATTAGTTTTTTCTTTTCCTAAAATGTAAACTTATGTTTACTGTATCACTATTTAGATTTTTATGTTTATCATTATCATAACAGGTCTATGCTCTCTTTTAATACTTTTGATTTGTAGGTCTACTTATCCTTTAAAATGTCCTAATTCACCTTTGTTGGATCCAAAACATCTACCTATATTTTTAAAGAAAATTCAAAAATACTCAAGAATATTTCGATAACTTAAATGACGAAGAAATTTTAGAGAAATTTATAAATTTAATTTTTTAATTTTTTTAAACCAAGGTACCATTAATTCCTTTTTAATTTCTCAATGATTTATATCAGTGTTTTCCCACTACTTTGCTGACCAAAAAATGGGAATCATTTTGCGGATTATCAAAATTCAAATTTGAAAAAACTCGTTGATAAAGGTCGATTTATATTATTGTTAATTACCTATATTACAGGGGCGTATATAAGGGGGGGAGCCGAGGGTGCCCCCTTTCCGAAATTTTTCGAATCTATATACATATATACGGGTATATAGCCAATATCTTAAATATTTTTGTGAGGGGGGGATTAGAAAATGAGTTCATGCCCATAAATACTCAAAATTTTTCGCCAAACGTATTTTTAATTCAACAATAAATTTGGCAATGATACGAATATGCTATAATACTTGACCGAGATTATGGGGGAACGACAAGGGCCCCTTTAATATGCCCTTAATAAACGTACGGCTATATTTAATTCTCGGTCTCTGAGAGGGCCGGGCCCCTTGGAGCTTACGTAAAATCAGAAAAAATATTGGTTTAAAAAAAATTTAATGAAAATTTGTCTATGAGAGGACGGGGCACCTCGGGGCTGAGGTATATTTGGTATTTTAAAAATATTTTTGTATATGGAGGGGGGGGATTTGAAAATTGAGTTCCCCCCCCCCCGAAAAAATTTCTATATACGCCCCTGCTATATCAACTATCAGCAATATATATGGACAACTGATGAGAATTGATGAGATATAATGTTCCTGGCTTCTTTCCTCCATATCACATCTCGTCAATTGTTTAATTTTGATGAAACACCAATTCCCAGTTGAGACGTTTCGGCGAAAATTTTATTTTGCCATCTTCAGTCGTTTAGAAATTTTTCGCCGAAACGTCTCAACTGGGAATTGGTGTTTCATTGGTCCAAAACCTCCTTGACTCCTCGCAACCCTAATATTACATTATCTACAGCCACTAACTCACCCACTAAATTATTTTTCTTGTAGGTAATATATATATATATATATTTTTTCTTGTATTTACTGTATTTTGCTTCCGTTGTAATTTTCTTTTAATTTCTTTAGCTAATTTCAAGTTTATGGTCAGTATCCTGTAGGCCAGCCTTGTTCTAGACATTTATTTAAAACATTTTTAAAAATATCCTAAAAAAACTTTTGCATAGTAGTTGTTAATTAAATTATAGGTCATTAATTCTGAAACACAAAGAATGCAATTTTTTAATGGGGAAGGAAATCAAAACAATTCATTCCGATCTCCGTAATAATAATCTTAATAATAATGATTATTATATTTTGATACTGATGAGGGACACCGCGAACGATGATGATGATTTATGATGAATCGGGAAGACGATAACCTTGAACATTGTACAGGCAGGGAACCCGTCTATTATTCGGTGATGTCATTGAAAGAGGAATTAATTCCGTTAAAAAAAGAACAAATAGTGATATAAACAAAGAGTTCTTAATGAAAAATTCTAGAAAAAAAAAATTAATTCAATATTTATACTGTAAATTAATAGGAAAGCTCTCATCAATTATTAAAATATTTACATTTTAAGTACTATCCCGATAAATTTAACTTCTATTATTATAAGTTAGATTTTTGCCCTCGGGCTTGGTATAGGGGTAAACGTGCTAGCCCAGGAGTCGCGGGTTCGGACCCAGGCAGTCCGATGATTTTATTTAAGCCATTTAGATACCAAAGGCTTAAATAAGAATGCCTGGACCCCCAATATGTATATTAATTAATAACGGTTATCGTCAAAGTCTTATAAGGTCTGAGTTGCCGAAAAGACTGTGTGAGTGGGGGTGTTAAAAAAAAATCTTTAATTTTTCTCACAAATAAGTCCCACAAAATTGTCTGTTTAGTTATCTGTGTGGACATATTTCCAGGTGAAAAAGTTACGTGGTTGAAATTTGATATTACCAGGCCATGCAACAGGTTTTGATATTTCTTATATAAAAATAATTTTCGATAATTTTCTAAAGCATCATTTGTTTTTATTGTTCTCTCATCTTTCTCTTTGCATCTATCAGAGATGTTTTTACCTGCGATAATACTCAACATCTTCGCTTTTGTCCAAAGGTTATTATCATTTTGCTCAATCATTAAATTAAAAAAAAAGTCGTTTTGGGTTTTCCCTTGCTCTCTCTTAAAGAATAAATCCAAGAAAATTATTTCAAACGGTTCTAAAACATGACGCTAGGAAGATGATTGCACAAAAATTGTATTTATTCTTTTAAAAATTCACTTTACGTCAATGAATAATAATTAATTTCCATTTTTTTTTTATATAATTATTTATTTTTGATCAAATATTATTCGGAAATTTATATTTCTATCTGATAAATTAGACAAAGAGAGGGGGGGGGAAATATATAGAGATTCTCTTCCTCCCCCCCTCCCCCCCAAATTAAAAAAAAAAATTAAAATTTTTTTCATGAAATTTTTCACTCTCGGGACCTTTAGAGGCAAATCCTAACTCTTTCATGAAAAAAAGACAATATAGGCCATTTAAAAAAAAATATTAAGAACATCAGCTTTAAATGGACCTCTCTGACAACATTTTATTTTTATTTTCAAATATGATCTGATGGAGGGCCCGTTTTGGAAATGCTGTAAAATGGCCTTTGGAATTGGCCCCACTCTTTGGAATTTTTTGACACAGACTCATATTTTTTTTATAGGAGTTTTAATCTCTTGATATACCTTATGTATGTCCCCCCCCCCCCCTCGTTCAGTAATAATATCAAATTTAAAAAAATATTTTCTAGGAGATTGCAAAATAATAATATCAATAATTCCTCTCCTCTTCTTTGCTGCAGAGACAGAAGCAAATTAATTTTATAGCAGATGACTGCAAGAGCGGATCCAGACCCAGAGGGGGGCAGGGGGGCTATATCCCCGGGCCCTGGGGCCCTCCCTTGCGCTCTAACTTTAAAATTCTAATAAAAAATAATTTTCATGGTTAAAATTTTAAGTAAAAAAATCATTTTTTTCCTAAGCGGGCCTGGGCCCTTTAAGCACAAATCTTAAAATTATAATTAACAAAATCATTTTTTTCCCGAGGGGACCCGTGCCATCTTAGAATTATAATAAAAAATCATTTTCTTGAAATTCTTTCCCCACCCCTCAGGAGCCCAGGGGAGGGGGGGGGGGGGGGTAATCTGGAGTGACTGGTCGCACAGCACACAATATTTTCTTACTTTCGATAATTTAAAGATGCATTCTGTACTTGTTTACCAGAATATAAATACAAATCAAATTTTTTAACTATTAATTTTTAAAATTTTATATTAAAAATTAAAGTCTTCTAGGGGAAGGGGTTGCCTTAAATCCATTTAATAAAATTAATAAATCAACTAATTTATTTATATACTAGCCCCCGAGTTTGGCGTAGTAGGTAGCGCGCCTACCTCCTATACCAAACGTCGCGGGTTCGGACCCAGGCAGTCCGATGATTTTATTTAAGCCATTTGGATACCAGATGGCTTAAATAGAAATGCCTGACCCCACAATATATATATTAATTACAACGGTTATCGTCTAAAGTCTTAAATAGCCTAAGTTGCCGAAAAGACTGTATGAATGTGTGTGTGAATGTGAGTGTGAATGAGAAAAAAGTGTGAATGTTTTTTTAATTAAAAAAAAAAAAAATTTATATACTACTATAATAACAGGCGTTAATTGTTAAAAAATATTTGAACCAATAGAATTACAGCTCTGACGTCACATGATGATATTGTTTAGAACGCGGCGTCCGTTGGCCCCTTGGCTTTCGACTACCAGTTCGACTCAGCAGTCCGCCATGGAGCCTTCAACCCTTAACCTCTCCTCGCTTCTCGCCTCCTCTCACGACTCACGACAGTCTCAACCAACATGGTTGCCACTCGACAATCCACAAACGATGCCTTTCGTTCCTGAATTTCAACCTCTACTTTACACATGTCCAGGTATTTCCTCAAACCTTTAAATATTAATAATTATTAGATGAAAAAATAATAATAAGACTTCTTTTGGACAGAATTATTTTAATTTCACTTTGTTAACCTTTCGGGGCCTTCCACCTTATTTCTTTAGAAAAAATTTATTTATCTGCCATTAATTGTTTGGGAGATCATCAATGGTTGATGGGATGCAGAAAATTATTTTCAGGCACAGAGCATTCGACAGAGGATATTTATAGAAAACTTGATTAATATTAATAAACATAAAACATATTTTAAAACTTTATTCATCTTTATTTCAGACAGATTAATTAAAATTAATATAGATATTTATGTTAATTTATCATTTTTCTATTTTACTAGTTTAAAAAATCTATATTTTAATATTTTCTTATTTCACTCATCCACATTGGAAAGAGAATAATTAATTTGTTCTAATTTTATTAGCGGTTAAATGTTTAAAAATATTTGAACCAATAGAATTAAAGCTTGATGTCACGTGATTCGATTGTTCAGAAAGCTGCACCCGTTCGCCCCTTCGCCTATCAGTCGAGTCAGTGTACGGTATGTGTGTGTCTGTGAGTTTGACTCAGTGTTAAAGTTTTCTTCAATCATCAATGCTTCTTTGCTTCCTAAATTAAAACTTCTCATTTAGAGGTATTTTCTTCAATCCTTTTATATATTTTTATTAGTTACAAATTAATAAAATCTGGTGTGACTGGCGCACAGCCCACAACTTTCTCTTACCTTCGGTAATCGAAAGTTGTGCACTGTGCTTGTCACACCAGATTTTTTGTGTCGACATGTATTTAGTTCCCGGCAGTAGGGAATATTTGAATTCAGATGTAAAATTTATAAGTATGGGAAAATATTTATATTTTGTTACCATGGCAACCATTTCTCCTATCTTTCCTATGAAGCACAAGAGTAAAGTGTGCTTCAAACAATTTTGTGGGCAAAACGAGAATATACATTTGAAAGAGCATCTAAAAAATAATTGATTTTTGAATTTTAATCAAAATCGTTAGAGCGAATTTTGAGAAAATCGAAAAAAACTGAAAAAAGTACATCAGTAAAGTACTAGTACTCTTTGGCCGATTTTGATTAAAAGCTTATTTTTCCGGTCCCGGGGGTGTTTAACTTAAATATAAAATTTCAGCCTCATAGCTCAATTCCTTTATGCTTAAAATTTGACACACACCCACCCACCCACCCACCCACACCACAGACAGACCATGTTGCGAAAACCACTTTTTTTGGATTCAGGGGACCTCAAAACGTGAAGATCCATCAAAATCTCGACATCGAATTTTTGACATGAATCCAATACTTTCTCTCTATATATATATATTTACATATATACATAGGTAAGAGAAAGTAAAATTGCTTTCTGCCATTAATTATTTGAGAGATCATCAAAGAGAGACGCTTTGAATAGTTTTTGAAATGATAAAAATAATAATTGGCTAATGTCCATCTGTCTGTCTGTCTCTGTTATTCTAAATAAAATATTTCAAAATATATCTACAAGTAAATTAAATATATTTTGGCCAAATTTGAGTACCTTTTTTTTTAAACCTTCACATAGTCTTTTCGGCATCCATCGTCTAAAAATAAAACCTGTCACCCATTATTCCCAGAAACAATTAAATCGAGCAAAAAAAAAATAATAATAAAAAAAAATCAATAAAATTATTTTCTATTTTTATTATATTCATCAAATTAATAAAAATAAATAAAACTGAATTAGATCATCAAAATGTACTTCAAACAATTTTCACAAAATATTACTGATATACTTTTTAAAAGAGCATCTAAATAATAATTGATTTATATGAATTTTTTTTTTTTTTTTTTTTTTTTTAACATTCACACTTTTTTCTCATTCACACTCACATTCACGCACACATTCACACAGTCTTTTCGGCAACTTAGGCCATATAAGACTTTTTACGATATCCGTTATTGATAAATATACATATATGGGGTCCAGGCATTCTTATTTAATCCATTTGGTATCCAAATGCCTTAAATAAAATCATCGGACTGCCTGGGGCCCGAACCCGCGACGTTCGGTATACGAGGTTAGCACTCTAACCCCTACACCAAGCCCCGAGGGCTATATGAATTTTAATCAAATAAAAAGAAAAAGATTTAAATTCTGTTACCATGGCAACCATTTCTCCTATCTCTCCTATGAAGAACAAGAGTAAAGTGGTCTTCAGAAGATTTCATCTGCAAAAAGAGAATATATACATTTTAAAGAGCATCTAAAAAATAATGGGCTTTTGAATTTTAATTAAAATTGTTGGAACGAATTTTGAGAAAATCGAAAAAAAAAACTGAAAAAGTGAAGTCTCCCGATTCCAAAAAAGTGGGTCCCGCAAATTGGTCTGTTTGTTTGTCTGTGTGTTACGATTTTGAACATAAAGGAATAAAGCTACCGAATTGAAATTTTATATTTAAGTTAGGCACCCCTCCGAAAGTACTAGTACTTTATACTGTACTTTTTCAGTTTTTTTTCGATTTTCTCAAAATTCGCTCAAACGATTTTGTTTAAAATTCATAAATCAATTATTACTTTCTCGTATAGAGAAAGTTATGTAATCGTAAAAAAATTCGACTTCGAGATTTTGATGTTTCTCCACGTTTTAGACCTCCCTGAGTCCAAAAAAACCATTTTTGGCATTATGTCTGTTTGTGTGTGTGTGTGTGTGTGTGTGTGAACACGATTGCTTAAAAACCAAAGCAGCTAGATAGATGAAATTTGGTATATGCTCCTTACACTAAAATTGTAGATTTCTATCAACTTTTGGATAAATTCGTCACTTGGAGTAGTACTTTACTTAAAAAGTTTTTTCAAAAATTTTGAAATTTTCAATTTTTTTGTTAAATTATGATAAAATACTCTATTTTAAAAAGTTTTTATTCTTTTTGACATTTTTTTCGAAAACTGAATAGTTTTTTAAATAATCAAAGAAGAAATAGAAAATTTTCGTTAATTTTGATAAAAAAATCAAAACAAAATCATACAAGTGTCATTAAAAAAAGGGTAAATATAAACAAATGAATTTGTGAAACAAATGAATTTGTTTATATTTACCCTTTTTTTAATGACACCTGTATGATTTTGTTTTGATTTTTTATCAAAATTAACGAAAATTTTCTATTTCTTCTTTGATTATTTCAAAAACTATTCAGTTTTCGAAAAAATGTTAAAGAATAAAAAACTTTTTAAAATAGAGTATTTTATTATAATATAACAAAAAAATTGAAAATTTCAAAATTTTTGAAAAAACTTTTTAAGTAAAGTACTACTTCCAAGTGACGTATTTACTCCAAAAGTTGATAGAAATCTACAATTTTAGTGTAAGGAGCATATACCAAATTTCATCTATCTAGCTGCTTTGGTTTTTAAGCAATCGTGTTCACACACACCCCAGACGTAATTCCAAAAGAATATACGAGAAAGTCTCGGGGAAGTCAATCCCCATATTTTTTTACATGCACTTTAAAATGTACATTCTCATTTTACCGTTGAAATCCTTTCAAGCCCACTTTACTCTATTTAAGATTTTTCAAATTCATTTTCCAGCTCTTCCTTCCATAGAGCCAATGTTAAATCCCTTTGGGAATGGATGTTAATTATTTCAATTCAAAAGGCGGTCCCCTTTAGTAGAACTTTTTTAACATTAAAAAAAAAAATTTTTCAATTCCTTATGAAATTTTGTATTTATTTACGATTCTCAATTGAGTTCTTTTCAAGCAGTCAACATCAGGTCAATACAGAGCTTATGGAAATTTTGAATCATTTGATTTTTTTATTTTATTTTCCTTATGAAATTCAAGTGGTGAAGTTAACTAAGTGCTATGGGAAACTAAATATATCTCGACACAAAAAATCTGGTGTGGACAGCACGATGCACAACTTTCTCTTACTGATTATAGGCCTAATATTTTCTTTTCCAAATTGTATGTAAATGCTCTTTTTTAACTCTGCTCCTAAGTGTAAACGTAAAAAAAATTGAAATTTTTCTGAAGCTGCCAAAATGCGTTTTGAGGTCCCCAAAATCCATTTAAGTACTTTTTGGAATGATGTCTCTGTGTGTATGTCTGTGGTAATTTTTTTCGTCAACGAAAACTCAAAAACTATTCATCCAATTGTTTTGAAATTTTGCACCCATAAACTAAGGGTATAGGCCAAGAACTGAAAAGCTTTTGGTTAAAATTATACAGACCCTGTAATTATTATTTTTTTTTTTTTTTTTTTAACACTCACACTCTTTTCCCATTTGGTATCCAAATGGCTTAAATAAAATCATCGGACTGCCTAGGATCCGAACCCTCGATCCTTGTATACAAGGCAGGCGCGCTACCAACTATGCCAAGCCCGAGGGCAATACGAGTTTCATTTAATCGTTTGAGATTTTTCTGTTTAGATAGCTAAAACTTACATCTACATCTCTAAAACCAGGTCTGAAAACGTCCTCTCGTGTCTTCCTCTATGCCCTTTACATGAAAAAGTAAATTATTTTTACAAATCCTAAATATTAATATTCTTTTCAAAAAAACTTTCTTCTTTCTTCGCTTTAATCCCGCTGTGCGGGGCGGCGGTTCATGGGTTTTTGCAACCGAGAAGGAATATAACAGGCCGGCCCGTCGCACGGCCTGACGCCTGTTGAAAATATGTAAGGGAAGAGACTGACATGCAAAGAACAGAAGTATTGCCAGTCCCAGCTAGGACAGCTCGTGGTCGCCATCCACGTACCCACAAGATGTGGAGTCCCTGAGAAAGCTTTTCAAAAAAACTTTAAATTTAAAAATAAGAGATAAAAGCTAAAATAACTAGGAGTTTTTAGGGGGGGGCAAAATTTAATTTGCCGCCCCCTCCTTAAAATTTTCTATACAAAATTTATATCATTTTGCCCGAGGCACATGCCCCCACTGCCCCCCCCCCCCTAGATCCGGCCCGGTCTCCCGCTCCCACAAAATTGTATTAACTTTGCCCCGACTGCATCTTACCCTTTTTATGATAAAATAAGAAATGTATATATACTGTTAGAAAATAGTTGTAAATTAAAAATGTTTTTTTTTTTTAAGAGAAATAATTAATATACATACTGGTTGGACTTTGTGCTTAAATAATTTAATTTTAAATACTAAGGGGATTTTCTTTGATGAACAGAAGAAGAAATCCCCCACCCGGATATCGGCAATGGACAAGTTTTCGCATGAATTTTGATGGTTCTTTTTTTTTCTAATAGATCATATACCTCTCTCGACCTCACAAAGAGGAGACTACCTGTCGGTGGAGGGGATCTACTCCCTCCCCCTTTTGCGTTGTCCTGCAGAGTTGGAGGGGATCTACACCAGGCCTGAGTGTTCTTTCTCTTCTTGCCAGAGAATAAAACAGCACAACCACAACAGCAAGTCTGTCAACACCAAAGAAACACGCTATTTGTTATTGTTTCTCTTCTTGTTTTCAAATGACTTCTCAATGTGAACTTTGACAGAACACACCATCCACTCTACATTGCAAGGTATTTAGCTTATTTATTCAGATTACTAAAATTTTAAATTAAACAAATCCTACTATTTTATCCCCCCCCCCCCCCCAAATAACACACATTCATTGAAATCTAATATCTAACATAAACTCATTTATATTTGGTTATTATTATTTATTTAAAACTAAAACTAGTAGCAATTAAGTTCATTCAATTAATGTTAAAGAAATCAGTTTAATAGGCCAAGCAGTGATTATAATTTTTACTAGAAAAACTCTACTAACTTAAAATCTCTGGCTTTTTCTATTTTATTTATTTAATAATTATTATTATTATTTTTTTTTTCTCCTAACGAATTGTTAACGTTTTCAAATTAATCTAAAAACCTCATTAATCACCAAACTATTTTTTATAAAAGTTGAAATACTTAATTTTATTAAAATTTCATAAAAATAATTTTTATATAATACATGGCATTTAATTCACACTTAACCACTTTATTTTCTGAAAATTAATTTTGATTCGAACTTTTTTTTGTGACTCATCTTATAACGCATTAAAAATTTTTATGATTATTTAGTTTTTTATCCATCTATATTTTTCTTTAATTTTTTGGACTCGTTAGAAATGATTTCATTCTGTTACTTCAATCATGATTAAAGTGATAAATTCTGTAAAATTGCTGAGGGGTCAGTTAAGGAAGTCACTCTTCATAAGAAAATGGCTTTGATTCTAATGAAAGAAAGTTTAATTTCTTGAAAATCAAAGTTGAGAAAATTCAAGGCAAAATTAATAAAATTTCTTTTATGTTTGTTTTTGAATTAATTTAAAATATATGTCATAATGTTGATTAATAAATAAGAGAAAGTAAAAATAATTCTAGTTTTGTATAAAAAATTTTAAAATTCATTTAAAAGTTTTGTTTATATGTTAAAAATAGTTAATCAAACACCGGCAATAACTAGAGATTAGAAATTAATCTTCTTTATGACTGAGCGTTAGATATGGCTAATTAAAAGAAATTAATTTCTTTTAAATTTTTTTATATAATCATTTATTTTACCTTTAATAACTAATTATTTATTCTTGATTAAATTAGCTGACTGGATTTCGGCCCCTCCAGAAATAGTTGAGGGCAGGCACGTATCCAGTCAAGGTGGGGGGAGAGCAAATTAACTCCAAACATTTCAGGGAGGGAGGGCTCAGGCTAATTTTTCACATCAAAGTAAAAAAAATACAAATTCTTCATTTTTGTTTGTGGTGGGAGGGGGGGGGTGTCTAAAATATTTGTAAAATAATCTTAGAAACTTGACTCCGTCTTAGAGCCATCTCAAACTTTAACTGACATTTTCTATTATATTATTTTTGTAATAGACATAATTAGATCGAAACTACACTACTACTAAAATTTCCTATCTTTTTAACTGAGTTATTGCCCGGGAGCCTTGGCTCAGTGAGAGCTACAATAAAAAAAACCTGAGAAGTTAACTTGTACTATTCTAGATATAATATTTTAAGCATTCTTAAAAAGATATTAACAGATACAAACTTATGTTTATTAAAGCTTTTGTGGTTAGTATTATTATTATTATGGGAGATTTTAATTATAGATCACATTTGTATTAATTATTTATTAAAAATATAAATACTGTACAATACTTCAGTTTACTTGAGTCGAAGCAAGTACACAATACTTGAAAACGACTGCAGAATAAGGAGTTCAAACGTTGTAGGCCTACAGTATTTATATTTTTAATAAATAATTAATACAAATGTGGTCTATAATTAAAATACCCCCATAATAATAAAAATACAAACTTACAAGCTCTTTGAAATACAAAATAAATATTCTTCATTTGTTTCATTGAATAAAATCATTCTTCTCCAAGAGCAGGTTTTTTTTATTGTAGCTGTTCAAAGACAAGAACAACTTATAAAAATATAATAAATTAATAATAATAAAAGATCTAGGAATAAATAATAATTTAAAAAATTTTATTGACAATCAGGATTTCCTAAGCAATAGTAAAAATATTTGAGCTTAGAGACAAGACTGTATTATAAATACGCTTATCGTATTTCATAATCTTTTCCCACCAATTAATGTCATTTACTCGCTAGACATTACATATATTTAGTAAAATTAAACCTACTGTTGAATGTATCCTTATAAATTGCAAAGGTTGTTTATAGAATCTTCACAGTCTCTGTTTTTACTTTCTCAACCCCCTCTAGCCCTCGGGGTTTGGCGAAGAGGTTAGCGTGCTAACCTCGTATACCAAAAGTCGCGGGTTCGGACCCCAGGCAGTTCGATGATTTTATTTAAGCCATTTGGATACCAAATGGCTTAAATAAGAATGCCTGGACTCCAAATAATATATATTCATAACGGTTATCGTTAAAGTCTTAAATGGCCTAAGTTGCCGAAAAGACTGTGTGTATGTGTGTGTGAGTGTGAGTGTGAATGAGAAAAAGTGTGAATGTTTTTATTTAAAAATCCCCTCTACACTGTGTGTCTGTGAACAAAATATCTCAAGAACGAAAAGAGCTAGGAGATTGAAATTTTATATTTAAGTTAGGTACCCCTCAGGGACGTGACACGAAGCTTTTGAACAAAATCGATCAAAAAGTACTAGTACTTTACTGATGTACTTTTACTGGTATATAAACTATAAAAAATAAACAAATTAATTAAATTAAATATCTTTTGGCCAAATTTGAGATACCTATTTGTAAGTAAATTTTAACTCTGATTCATGTCATGTTTAAAGGGGGTTCAAACTTATCTTTATTTTCTTATTCGGAGTAGCTTAAAATCAGGAAGAGTACAAGAGATGTAAATAAAAAAGCTGAAGGATTTCGGACAAAATTTTATAGACTCATGGTGGCTGAAGCCAGGGCTGCAGACAGACTTGACGGGCCCCGGGGCTACTTACTAATACGCCCCCCCCAAAAAAAAAAAAAATCTTAGTTTTTTTTTAGTATATAAAAGACTATTGTGGCCTTCATGCCAACAATTTTTTACACAGTTTTTGACACAACTTTTGGAATAGTTATTCCTAGCTTAAAATATTTATTTAAATAAAGTTATTTAAAATTTTTTCAAAATTTCCTAACCAAAGAATTACAATAATTTATCAAGGCCAGATCCGGACAGAGAAATTCGGGGGAAATCTGGGGGGATGGAAAATTTTTTGAAAATTAGCCAGTGAAATCTGCGTTTTTAGCTATCCTGAGTCGTGAAAAGATCAAACTTGATTTGAGGTTAAAAGGCCCCTGAAGAAAAAAATTTCAAGAAAATGATTCTTTTTAATTGAAATTTTAAGATTTGAGCTTAAAGGGCCCGGGCCCCTGAGGAAAAAAATTTCAAGAAAATGATTTTTTTTAATTGAAATTTTAACCATGAAACTTAATTTTTATTAGAATTTTAAGGTGGGAGCGCAATGGGCCCGGGCCCCCTCAGAGGACCCGGACCCCGGGGATATAGCCCCCGTGCCCCCTCCTGTCTGCGGCCCTGGCTGAAGCATTCGCATTTTTACAAGTACACTCAGACTCTTGAATATCAAAAAATGAAGTAAAACATAAAAGAGAACCGCATAATCCGATCCTGATATCGAATTATTGTATTTATTATTAAATTTTTAAAGAAGATTTTGTATATCATATTATCTCTAATCAGGGGCGTATATAGAAATTTTTTTTTCGGGGGGGCCTGTTCTCAAAAATTTTTCTGCGAAAAATTTCGTTTTTCGCGGAACCAAAAATTTTGATTTCGCGAAACCAAAATTTTTTCCCGTCCGTAAAAATATTTTACCTTTTTTTTAGAGAAGCACCGCCGTTCGTGGAACATTTCACTCTTTTGCGGAACCTGGGATTAAGTGCTGCGGGGCCGAGCAAACATTTCGGGGGGGGGGGGGGCCGAGACCCATTATTGTCTCTATATCCCTATAGAGCTATATGCATTTAGAAAATTTCGGGGGGGCTGGGCCCCCCCCCCTTATATACGCCCCTGTCTCTAATGAGTGTGATGAAACCATCTGTATTTTTTGGAGGTTTATTATCGTTTCGGTATTTATTTAATGAAAACATTTGATATTTATTTGACCCATTCTCTCGATTAAAAGCACATGGGAGTAAAAAAAATTATCCATTATTTAATATAATTTAATTTCAAAATTACCTACTATTATTTGTAATTTTTTAATTATTTGTCTCAATAATCTATGTAATAGAGAAACCTTGAAAATCAAAATTAGTGAGTATTTTTATCAAATTCTTAAAAAAAAAAAACGAGTTAAAAAAATTTAGGTCAGTAGAAAGATTATAAAATTTCTAATTGATAAAAATTCAAATAGAAAAAAATGCGAATCATTTATTTATTTTTATTTAATCTCTCAATGTTATTATTATAAGTAGCATTTACATGACATTCAATTAAAAAATATAAAATATAAATAATATTGATTACAATAGTAGGTTAAAGCGCCATTGAACGAATGCCTCGTGGTTTGTTATCTTTGACAGTATTAGAATTACATATTTTCACCTTTCATATGTCAAATGTTATCAAAAGAACCAAATAATTTGATTACTCAAAATGATATAAGGTTTCGCTGCTAGAACGTAATTATCGAATTATTAAATTCCGGCCTCTGGGTCTCTCACCTCAGCAGGGAGCAAAATCCCCTTTTATTATATGCCCAAAAGTAATCCAGTAGCAAGCAATTAATGGTATAATTTAATGTTGCGTTGCTTATAATGACCTGAAAAAAAAAAAATAAAGTAGAAGAAAAAAAAAACCATCTTCATCATTAATTTATTTTTATTATACATACCATGACGACCGTCATTGAAGTTGATAATGATTTTTCATTTCAAATTTCTCTAATGATTCTTTACCAACTTCATGGAAGCTCATCACATAGAATAAAAAAATAATTCAAACCAATTCTCATTAGAATTCTTCTCAAATTTTACAAAACAACATGGAATATATTATTACTAACTAAAACGCTGGCAATAATATAAATTACCGACAGGGCATAAATTCGTTGACCCACATTGGTTAAAAAATATTCTTTCTAAATGAAAAGCTCAAATTATTTTCTTACTCGGAGAGAGGTTTGAAATCAGGAAGAGCAAGTATAAAAGGTTTAAATAAAAAAGCAGGATTCCAGACAAAATTTTATTTGTCAATATAGACTCTCATGGGGCTGAAGCATTCGCATTTTTACATGTACAGTGAGGGACAATATTAAGTCCCACCCATGCGTTTTCTACTTGTGAATTTTTCATTGTTTTTAAAAAAATATTATATGTTTTTTAATGGAAACTTTCATGGTTCAAATCTAGAAAATTTCCAATAAAAATTTTCAATTTCTATTATAAAAACATTTAAATAATCACAAGTAGAAAACACATGGGTGGGACTTAATTTTGACCCTCACTGTACACATAGACTCTTGAATATCAAAAACAGACAATATTGTGCTCACCTAGATATAGCCTATAAAGACTGAAGATAGAGAAATAAAATTTTGTCCTACAAGTCTCCTTCGACTTTAGCATCCAAAGGCTTTTTTTATTTGCTGCTTTTCGCACTTGCTCTTCCTGATTTTGAAATTATTTTCAATCGATAAAGATCTGTGGCTGTAGGCTTAATGGTGATAGAATCAGGAAAAAAACAAGTCGAGTGCAGCCAAATTTTCTTTTATTTCAATTCTCGCCCTCACGACTGACGTTTCGGCCCGAGGTCTAGGCCATCTTCTGTAAGAAGAGAGAAGAGGTGACGTCACGGTATAAGGGAGGTGGATAATAGAGGGATTGTTGAGACTTTTTGTTTTGGAGTTGGTTTATTGATTTTATGTAACGAAGGTGTAATTTGTTGTGTTGCGAGTAATAAAGATTATTTTTTGTAATTTGTGAAGTTTTTTTGAGGAAGTTAACCGAAATAGTTAACACTTCTGAGCCGGCTGGCAATAATCAAAAGTGTGGAGATTTGTTACAACAGCGTCAATGTGGTACGCTCACAGCAAAACGTAGAGAAAGGATTTCTTACAAATTTCCACACTTTTGATTATTGCCAGTCGGCTCTGAAGATGGCCTAGACCTCGGGCGAGAATTGAAATAAAAGAATATTTGACTGCACTCTTCTTGTTTTTTTCCTGACTCCATCACCGAAATTATTTTCTTTATTATTATTTATAAAATAAATGTCTTTCTGCTAGCTCTCCCTCCCACTTAATTTGATTAGCATACCTACATACTCTAGTTGTTGTCTAGTATTATAAGCAGTTGGGTTTGAGGTGTCTAGGATCTTGAAACAGAGGAAGCACGGAAGTTGTAGTGTAGGAAAGACGGAGAGGAAGGCGCATTTAAGATTGATTATAAATTTTACCTCTTGTGTCTTAACATACTATCACTATACCTCAACACAAAAAAATCTGGTGAGAGCACATCACATAACTTTCAAATACCGATGGTAAGAGAAAGTTTGTTAAACCAGATTTTTTTTCTTACACTTTGAATTATTAATTCTTTCATATTTTTGTTTTGTTTGTTTATTTATCTGAACATATATCACTTTTCTCGACATTGATAAATGACTCATTTATTATGGAATTTTTTAATTCAACACTTTTAATTTAAATATATTGTATTGTCTGCTAGTGTATTTCTCTAAATAAATTAATGTTTTTTTAAAGATCTTTTTCGGCATCTGGGGTCATTTGGACCCAGATCTATTTTTCTAAAATAACTCTAAACAAATATTATTTTAAATTTCTAAACTCTATTTTGAATAAAGAATGACCTATTATTTGTTTAAAATAAGACAAAAGTTTACACATTTGATTCGCTTACTTCAGAAAGGCAACATGTCCATATTTTAAAATTTTTTAGGAGAGGCAAAAAAACAGAGAACAAGTCCGGAACTAGTTAGCTACCTGTCTGCAGTAAACAAAAAAACTTAAGGCGCTGCCATAGTACTATTTGGTGGACAAGTGCTTTTTATGCGGTAAACGATGGGTTGACCCATTCAAAAAACTGAAAATGCATATTTTTTGGACTAGTTGCCTTTCTGCAGTAAGCGATTCATTTATCATCACGATTTTTTATTTTATTTTGAAATTAGATCTACATTGTTAGATCACTAAAGTGTGTGCCCTGGGTGGAAACCCAATGGACCTATTTTTTCTATCTCTCTAGTACCCCGCGATGATCTTTTTCAATCCAGCTTCAGTTCTGTTATTACCATTACAAAATGAATTAGGTAAATTAGCAAATAAATATTAAAATAACTCTCTAAATATATATTCAGTAGGTATAACCTAACGCATATATTAATGAAATGAATTTTAATAATGAGTTGGAAGTGTGAAAGGAAAAAAAAGGAGAGGGAAGAGGAGAGAATAGAAATATCCTCCGAATGACTCATAAGAAAAGCATAAATTATAATAATAGACATTTCAATTAAAAACATCATGAATTGTTAAAATAAATTAATTTTTATTAGAATTCTTGACTGGACTAGAAATCTTTCTAGGGAGAATACTTTTCTCTTAGATCCCACTTCAATACGTAGTCCTGAATACTAACAAAAAATAAAAACTAGCGTTTAAATTATATCTAGATGTAATTCACAAATTTTTTTTCATATTTCAGAGGGAGGGATTTATTTAAGAAGTTTTTCATTTTACTATATTTTTTATGACTCAAATATTTAGGCTAATTAAACGTCCCCAAATAATCTTCATTTAATCAATCGATCCGCCATGACTTATTAATTAAAATTTTAACACCATTTTTATCTCTATATATTTCTTTTAATTTATAATTTTTGGAATTTCGGGGGGGGTGTTGAGGAGGGGGGCTTGGACCTCATATCCCCTCTTAAATACGGCCCTGATCCAGCTGTACTTTCCGAATTATTGAAAATGAGAACTAATTTTAATGATGAGGAGAGGGCGCAAATAGAAGTTTTTTGGAGGGGAACAAAACAAAAATTTTTCTGCAGAAAATTTTTTTTTTTTAAAAAATATATTTTTTTTAAAAAAAAATTTTTGGCGGAACATTTTTTCTATTGCGGAACCAAAGTTGTCCACCCGGGGGAAAAATTTTGGGGGGGGGGGTGTATATCTATATATATATAAGTGTGGGTGGGGGGATTTGGGGGGGGGGCCCCCCCCCCCCCCCCCCAAAAAACCCCCCCTGAAGGGGGAGGTAAGGCAGCAAAATTATAAAAAATTGCTTTTAACACTTCTACCGAGTTTTCGGCCGTATCTTCCGGGCCTTCTTCACTTTTGAACCAGAAGTCATGTTCACCTCCAGATCATGTCAGGAAATGCCAAGAGTTCTTCCTAAGCTCCTGAAGAAACGGCCGAAACGTCACCAGAAGAACAATTTTTTTTTATAATTTTGCTTTTGGCTGCCTTATCCTCATCATTAAGTAAACATTCAGCCACTACTTCTGAAATTTTCTTTAATATTTTCAAAAAATAAACAAATTTTACTGCACCTCTGGCAATCGCACTAAAACAAGAATTGGTCAAGCCAAAACCAAAGGTAGAGGTTATTCATTTTTAGGGATAAGAGGGGAATGACGTTAAATTCACTATTACTTTATTTTGCACACTGGGTTTTGATTTTGTAAGAGGCTTGGGAGGGGGAGATCAATGGCGTCATTTGGGGGGGGGGGGGGGGCATTTACCCCCTTCCCCAAGGGCTCTGATTTTTATAAAATTTTATATTATTCTAAATAAAAATACTCCAAAATACATCTACGAGTATACAAACTGTACAAAATTAAACAATTAATTAAATTAAATATGTTTTGGCCAAATTTGAGTACCCATTTGTAAGTAAATTTTAAGAAAAAAAATGTTTACCCCCCCCAAGAAAAGTTGAAATGAAGCCACTGGGAGCGATCCCTTCTTTGACTACGCCTATGTATAAAACAAGCTTCCCAGACACGGACGACACATATATTGAGTAAAGATCAAAGGAGCATTTAAAGAAAAAAATTATCATAAATCAAATGCATTATGTGAAAGTTTATTTGGAACCAAAAGATAACATATCATTGGGTAATTGAAATTTAAGGCCAATTTTATAAGATAAAATTTCCTTTTTTTCCTTCTATTTATCTCGTATATATTAATTAATAATAATAGAAAATCAATGTATTATTAGTAATCTTATCACTTCTAATAATCAAATGATAATTTCCTAAATCATTCCATCTTTCTTTAAAGGAAACAAATTTTGACATTTAATAATTAAAAAAAAATTTATTCTTTTTTTTTAAACATATATTTTTATTCAAAAATAATATTTAATTAGAAAATAATTTAAACACTTCATTTGTTTAAAAAAATACTTTTTATCTATAAAATATTTTAATGTTAATTTAATGAGTTTTCATATCTAGAACAAAAAAAAGAAAATATTAAGAGAATTCATATTTAGATGAACGATAAGGGACTTAATCTTAAGTTGATAATTAAAAATTGACCTTTGTATTAATTGACAATTTATTATTCAATGATGACATTAAAATTGTGTGATGTTTTATTGAAAATTTTCAAGTTCATTAATGTGAGTTGGCTTTTTCCAGTAAAATAAAGAATGAATTTAGTAAAATCTTACAATGGGAGTGTACGGCCTTCCTCTCACCGATTTGAACAAAATTTTATTTTTTTATGAGTGGTAGTTAATGAAAAACAAATTCTATTAAAGCGAGAGAATGCCCTTCTCAACCGTTCGTCTAAAAAAAAATTAAAGATTTTGCTAGAATGCCTTAAGCCGTTGCGAAGAAGCATATTTCTAATAGCATTTCTAATGTTTTCATTGCTTTTACGATCAATATCATTCTGCATCTTGCAAAGGCACTACAGATTATAATTATTAATATTACAATTTTTTTAATTTTCGCTCTTTATATATTTTGACCTTTATGTTTAACAATTTTTTTTAAAACGAACTCTTGAGAAGCGCAATCTCTCGCTTTAATGGAATTTGTTTTTCATTAAGAAAAATTTCGTTCTAATCGGTGGAGGGAAGGCCGTACACTTCCCTTGTTAGTTGCTATTTTGGTAATAAACTGGGCCAGAGTCTCGAATTTCCGTGTTCCGCTTTAATTAATCTTCTTCCGTTTAGTTACGAATCACTTTTCGCAAATTCATAACTCAAATAACAATTCTAAACGTTTGTCAAATGATTGCTGTTTGTGAAAAAATTGTGATTCATAATGACGAAAAACAAATTAACTTAGAATTTGAAACATTTTTTTTTTCTCAGACTATTATGTAAATTTAGAGATTTTTTCTGGGAATATATTCCAAATTCAAGAGGGGCAAAGACTTCTACTGCTAAGCCAGTGATTCTCAACCACTGTGCCTCGGCATTTTTATGTGCCGTCAAATTCTTAAAGTGTGCAGCCAA
>JAKCPI010022193.1:0-21260 GCA_023213315.1 Euborellia annulipes | reverse complement strand
TTTTGGCCGATTTTTTTCAAAAGCTTATTTTTGAACTATTAATTATTTGATGGTGAATTTTTATTATTCATCTGAGGATATTAAGAATAAAAAAAAAAAAAAAAAAAAAAAAAAAAAACTGTTAATATAAAATAAAGGTGCGTATTATTTTTTTTTTATTCAAATGTGAGGAAAATACTTAAACCGGTATGACAAGCAAAATGTAAATTATCTCGAGAAATAATAAAAAAATAATTTGTCGTGATTTAAATTAATTAAAAATTTATATCTTTTTTAAGATTGTGAAGATTACGAAATGATTAATAATGCACCTGTATTTAAAGAACTATTGTATGTTAACTTCCCCTTTAAACCACTTAAAATACTTGAATGATTTGTAAGAATGGTAGCCTAGTTGCAGGCGAAAAAAATATTGAATTAAATTGCAAGGGGTGGGATTCAACATTTCGCAAATATTACTATTCTAGATTATTTTTACTTTCTCTTATTTCAAAGCAATTCGATAGTCCATCTGAAATTATCGTTTGTTTACCCGCGGGCCTTTCGTGAATAAAATTTTTAAAACTAATCAACACTCATTCAATCAAAACATAAATTTAAATGAAAATTAGACAAGAAATAATTATTTGCCTTTAGTCTGTTTTATTTTTTACTTTCTATTGGATTAATGACCAAAATTCGATGTCGAGATTTTGATGGATAACACGTTTTGTGGTCCCCTGTACCCAAAAAGGAGGTTTTCGCGAAATGGTCTGTTTGTCTGTGAACAAAATAAAATATCTCAAGAATGAAAAAAGCTAGGAGGTTGAAATTTTATATTTAAGTTAGCCACCCCACAGGCTCGTGACACCAAGTTGTTGAGCAAAATCGGCCAAAGAGTACTAGTACTTTACTGATGCACTTTTTCAGTTTTTTTTTTAGAATTTCTCAAAATTCGCTCCAACGATTTTGATTAAAATTCAAAAATCAATTATTTTTTAGATGCTCTTTAAAATATATATTCTCATTTTGCCCTCAAGATTGAAGCACACTTTACTCTTGTACTTCATAGGAAAATTAGCAGAAATGGTTGCCATGGTAACAGAAATATAAATATTTTCCATTGTTTATGAATTGAATTCAAAAAATCCCATAGGGTATGCGCACACGGTGACTTGTCACGCAACAGTTTTGTCACTGTCACCCTTCAAAATTTGGCAGCGCCAACGAGTAGGTGACTGTCACGGTGATTTTTTACAAATATTTAATTCAGTCAAGTTACAAATTGTCACCCGTGTGCGTATGTGAGAGGGGCAGTTTTCAGTTTCGTCACGGAGAAGTTGCTTGCTTGCCCTAGTGACAAATAAATCCCTCCACTGTCACGTCACTTAGTGTGCGCTACTCGCATATAAAACTATGTAATATGACGGCTCATACTGTTAGTGACAAAACTGTTGCGTGAGAAAACTCACCCGTGTGCGCATGCCCATACATTCGGAAACTAAATATATCTCGACACAAAAAATCTGATGTCAGAAAGTTGTGTATGACCAGTCACACCTGATTTTTTATTTTAACTTCTAGAAGATCTTCTAACTCACGAAGAAGAAAAATTCATTCGCTCATAAACAATGAATTTTGCAAATTCATTCAAATAAAATTCATTCATCAATTCTTTTATTTAATGCGCCCACGTAAAGTGGGTGGGAAGAATCGTGTTTGTAAATAAATTCTGAAGGCAGGTATTTTATAAATACTTTTTATGATATAGGATTCAAGAAATCCGAACGGTTAATCTAAGAAGTTTAAACGAAATCAAAAGGACGAATGAAACGCTGTGTTTTTGCATTTTTAGGTCATGTTAAATATAAACAAGAAGTAAAGATAGATAGATATTTCAGATAAGATTATTAAAATATTTTAATTATATTTGCCTAAAGGCTTTCTCGAAATTTACAATTAGTCTACTTTAAAAAAAATCTGGTGTGACTGGTCGCACACCACACAACTTTCTCTTACCTTCGGTAATCGAAAGTTGTGTTCTGTGCTTGTCACATCAGATTTTTGTGTGTCGAGATATACTTAGTTTCCGCCGAGATATTAGAATTCAAGATGAAAAAAATTTTATAAACATGGGAAGCCCTCGGGGCTTGGCGTAGAGGTTAGCGTGCTAACCTCGTATACCAAACGTTGCGGGTTCGGACCCCAGGCAGTCCGATGATTTTATTTAAGCCATTTGGATACCAAATGGCTTAAATAAGAATGCCTGGACCCCAAATGAATATATATTATATAAATACGAGTATCGTTTAAAAGTCTTAAATGGCCTAAGTTGCCGTAAAGACTGTGTGTATGTGTGTGTGAATGTGAAAGTGAATGAGAAAAAAGTGTGAGTTTTTTTTTTTTTTTTTTTTTTTTTTTTTTTTTTTTTTTTTTTTTTTAAACATTCACACTTTTTTCTCATTCACACTCACACACATTCACACTGTCTTTTCGGCAGCTCAGGCCATATAAGACATTTACGATAACCGTTATTTATGAATGTATATATATTAGGGTCCAGGCATTTTTATTTAAGCCATCTGGTATCCAGATGGCTTAAATAAAATCATCGGACTGCCTGGGATCCGAACCCGCGACGTTTGGTATATGAGGTTAGCACGCTAACCTCTACACCACGCCCCGTGGGCAAGTGTGAAGTGTTTAAAAAAAAAACATGGGAAAATATTTATATTTTGTTACCATAGCAACCATTTCTCCTATCTTTCCCATGAAGTACAAAAGTAAAGTATGCTTCAAACAATTTTGGGTGCAAAATGAGAATATACATTTGAAAGAAAATCTAAAAAATAATTGATTTTTGAATTTTAATCAAAATCGTCAGAGAGAATTTTGAGAAAATAAAAAAAAGAATTAAAAATTAAAAAAATTAAAAAAGTACAACCGTAAAGTACTAGCACTTTTTGGCCGATTTTGTTCAAAAGCTTCGTGTCACGTCCCAGGGAGTACCTAACTTAAATATAAAATTTCAACCTCATAGCTCAATTCGTTCATGCTTAAAATTGAACACACACAGACACACAGACAGACTATCTCGCGAAAACCACTTTTTCGGACTCAGGGGACATCAAAACGTGTATATCCATCAAAATCTCGACATCGGATTTTTGACATGAATCCAATACTTTCTCTCTCTATATATTAACATATATAGAGGTAAGAGAAAGTAAAAATGTGCTAACAGTTTGTTTGTCTCCTAAATGTGATTTGATTGCTATTCAGATATTATCAAGCTATTTAAGAATCTAAATAAAACTATTGATTTAATTATTTTCACAAATCCCAACGCCATAATAGTGCTAGGGAACAATCGAATGAAAATTTTGAAAAATTCATTTTTAAGACATTTTATTTTGAAAATTTTCATCAATTTTGTCTCTGAGATAAACATTAAGAAAAAATGTAATTTAGAAGGGTTTCAAAAAGGAAAGTTTTATAGAAATATGGAAGGGCAAGTACAGGTGCAGCACAAAACAAAGCCTTTGGATGCCAAATGATGAAGGAGACGTTTCGGACGAAATTGATTTGTCCTTCTTCAGTTCTTAAGGGGCGATTCATATTTTAGTTTTTAAGTAATGAAGGCTTTTTTTCTGGACCTGTACTTGCTCTTCCTATTTTCTAACATCAACAGCAACTTCTCTCCTAATTATATTTATAGAAAAATAATAGATGTTTGAATTTTGCCTTCCCTCAAGAAGATGAAAAGTCCAACTGTGACTAAGAGATAGGATTAAAAGAATTGAGGTCTATGCTCAGATAATTGTTAATCCCTAATTAAAGGTAATTAATTTTAAGAGAGCGAGAGAAAAAAAAAACCTAGATAGAATAAGTTATCAAGAAAGGATGATAGTCAAATTAAAATTATTGGAGATCTTGGAGGGCTGAAGATGGCTTTGTTGATCATAGCCGAAACGTTCCGAAATAAAAGAGTGTTAACAAAATAGATGCTTTTTATTATTGGCTGCATCCTCTTTTTGTATCATTAAACCAAATTAAAATTATATTCTATTAATATATCGAAATGTGATGTCCATTAGCATCTGTGAAAAGAGGTATGACGAGCGGCACTAGGCAAAGAAAAGGCCGGATGGTCTAAAGTTCAAAATATAGTGGAGTGGAATTACAAAAAATTTCTGAATGAAAAAAATCAGAAGCAATTTAAAAAAAAAAAACAGGAATGATTGAGTTCTATGTCTATGTCTATCTAGGGTTTACAATGGCATTTGACCCTTACATATAGAAGAGTTAGAAATTTTTTAATACATTATAATTTTAATAGATATTTGATCAATGGGTTTATTTGTTCGATTATTAAAACATACACCATTGGGGAAATAGTTAGAGTGTCCCCCATAATAAAAAAATCTTGAGTACTTATTCTTTGTATTACCTAAAGGGGGGGTATGTAAATTTTGGAGAAGGTAAGTTATCAAAACGACCATTATAATTCAGATGGAATAAAATTAAATTTTTTGTAGGTGAGATTTTTTACGTTTGATTAAGAACGAATAACATGTTTTATCAATATATATAAATAGAAAAAACGGGAATTAGAATATTATAAGCCTAATTATAGGCCTATCACATTCATAAAAAAATAATCTTAATTCCCATTTTTTTTTAGTATTTTAATTATTAAATAACTGGCAAGCTGTGGAATATTTATTTATTTTTTTTTTTTTTTAGCAAAATAAAGGAATTTTTAGTAAAGAAGGCAATTCCTTTTTGTCTTGGATAGCGTACAATTTTTTTAATACTTGGGTAAATGGGCTTACCCAGGGGAGGGAGGGGAGGGGCCAAAGCCTGAAAATTTTTTGTCTATTAAAAACAAATATTGAATATATATTTTTTCCCATTGTAGAATTTTTTTAAAAATGAGCTTATATAAGGAAAATAATTAATAATACTAATAACACTAGTCGACAAAAATGAACTTTTTTTTCTTTCACAAGAATGAAGATATGAAATTCTAGAAGTATTTTTCATGCTGAATTCAAATATCATTTCAGTTTTGCCCCATCAGGCACAGTTTTAGAGATATAGAGCAAAATAGATTTTAGTCGAAAATGGGCTCTAAAACGGCTTTTATTTAAAATGTTCAATTATTTTTAACGCCGCACCCCGTCAAATTATGCAGATAGTTAGAATACATATAAATTTTAAGTTTCATCCCAATCGGAGGTCATTTAGACGTGCCGCAAACGGCTTAAAGTTTAGAAAAATCGAAATTTTCAAGATTTTTTTGCTTTGGTCACCCCTAATACAATTTTAGAGATCCCTGAATGAAAAAAACATATATGTACGATATTCTATAGTTCTTTGGCTTTCTAAAAGCATTCATTCGTAAAAATCTGTTAATTATTAACGAAATTATTAATAAAAACGTGAGCAAAAAAAAAAACACTAAGTACATTCACTGGACGAAAAAAATGGACCTCTTGTTCTTTTAGAAGTCTAAAGAGAAGATAGGAGATTCAAAGAAAATATTTTTTTTTAATAATAATATAATAAAGTTAGGGCCCGTGACCCGATGCTCAGAGAGGATACATTAGCTTCTCGTGGATGGGGTTCGCTTTTAATTCAATTGAAGTCCATTTTTTCGACCAGTGAGTGTACTTGTGTTTTTTTCTTTGCTGACGTTTTTATTAATAATTTCGTTAATAATTAACAGATTTTTACGAATGAATGCTTTTTAGAAAGCCAAAGAACTATAGAATATCGCATATCCATGTTTTTTTCATTCAGGGATCTCTAAAATTGTATTAGGGTGACCAAAGCAAAAAAAATCTTCAAAATTTCGATTTTTCGAACTTTAAGCCGTTGCGTCACGTCTAAATGACTCTCCGATTGAAATGAAACTTAAAATTTATATGTATTCTAACTATCTGCATAATTTGACGGGGTGTCACGTTAAAAATAATTTGAACATTTTAAATAAAAGCCGTTTTAGAGCCCATTTTCGACTAAAATCTATTTTGCTCTATATCTCTAAAACTGTGCCTGATGGAAAAATTCTAACTACATATCTGAATTCAGAATGAAAAAATGTACTAGGTTCACTTATCAGGTTTCTTGTGAAAAAAACCTTGTCGACTAGTGTAATTAATAATCTATGTATATATTAATTGGTTGCCCCCTCTCGTCCTAGCGAGTGGTTGACCCCCCCCCCCCAATAAGATGTCTAACTACGCCCTTGCTTGGATAGTAATATGTAAAATACTTGTTTTTGATATAATTTCATAAAAAAATGATATGAAAATTCCTTATAAATTTAAAAATTTGAACTTTGTTCTTGCTGCAAAAATATTTATTTATTGCTTATTAATATTCATTCATATTCCAAGTAAAAATATTATTTTAATTAGGAAGATAGATAGATAGATAGATATAAAGCTAAATATAGGTATTTTATTTCATTTATTCTTTATTATAATAATATACAGGCCCTAGTAACTAGAGTGGGACGAGCGGGGTATTTGTTCCGGATGCAGTTAGTACAGGACGTAAGATAAAAAGTAGAATCATACTAGTATACAGAACACAACTTTCGTGTTCTCTTGTCACACCAAATTTTTTGTGTCGACATATATTTAGTTTCCGCCGATATAATATAATTGGAGCGGATTTTGAGAAAAAAAAAAAAAAAAACTGAAAAAGTCCATCAGTAAAATACTAGTACTTTTTGGCTGATTTTGTTCAAAAGTTTAGTGTCACTTCCCAAGAAGATACCTAACTTAAATATAAAATTTCAACCTCATGGCTCTTTTCGTTCTTGAGATATTTTGTTCACAGACACGGGGGGGGCGAGGGGGGGCGGCCCGGCCGCCCCCCCCCCCAAATTCTTCCAAACCCTATACAAAAAACAGAAAAAAAAACCACCCCCCAAATATTTCCCAGGAGAAAAAAAACAATATACAACAAAAAAAATTTCCTAAAAAAATTTATAATAAAAAAAAATAAAATCTCATAAAAAAAAATTCTCCCCCAAAAATCTTTCCCCCCCCCCCCCAAAAAAATTTCATATACCCCCCTACAAACACATACCCACGGAGACAGACAGTCCATGTCGCGCGAAAACCACTTTTTTGGATTCAGGGTACCTCAAAACGTATATGGACCGTGTATTTTGAAAGTGGTGTAAGTCCATTTTCTATTGTTTCGAGAAAATGAAAGGTTAACATATCTGTTAAAAAATCAATTACCCACCAATTTTCCAATTTAAAAAATAAAAAAATTTTTAAAAAAATTAACTTTAACTATTTATATTTTAAAAATTAAAAATTTTTAAAATAAATTTATAAATTTTTTTTTATAAAAAATAAAAAATTTTAAACCTCTTCCAAAAAAAAAGTCCAATCCACCTACCAATCTCAGCCTCGAAATTTTTTGAAAGAATACAAAACTTTCTCTCTATATAAATATTACATATATACATAGGTAAGAGAAAGTAACAAATATGGATAAATATTTTTATATAAAAATCAAGCACAGGGATTCATTATTATACATTTTACTGTATTGTTTATTGTATTGTTATTAAGAGATAAACGTCAGGGAAAGATTTGGAAATAAATTCCCCGGACTCGGAGTCGAATATTAACAATGTGTACCTGTTGTAGTAATATTTAAATTTTTCAATAAAGGATAAGGTCTGGTAATAAAAGACTCACATCAGTTTTGATGTAATCTACAATTGAGATGAGCGGCAGGAGGTGGCATCCAGGAAGCTTCTAGCTGCCACCTCCTGCTGATTTGGTAGATATAATTATAATTAGAGCCATTTCCACACTAGAGAAATGAAATCTACAAATATAGACTACATAGCCTAATGTAACAAGTAGACGAAGCTGACGCGAATGGCAAGTTTTTCTTAAATTATCTCTTTTCTCTCTGTTCCATGTGAGTGTACATTTTTTCATATTCAAATAAAATTTCACTCTTGTACTTGTTAGGCGTAAATGAGCACCATTCCCCTATCTTCACCGATTAATTAATTAATGTAATGTTTCATTTATTATTAATAAAAAACTTTTTATTGCGATTGTATTTTTGAATACAGGCGGAGAAGGCTCAAAATTTATATCTGATCTTGTAGCAAGAAAAGCTTAGGTCGTGTTAATAAATTTTAGAATTAAAACCTTCAAAGTAAGATCATGTTAAACTTCGATGAATAGTTAAATGAGTCATATTCAAGTATTTATATTGAATCATTGTATGAATATTGAGAAGAAAAAAAGGCAAAGAAATAAATACAAAAACAAAAAATTGTTATACATAACGGTATTATATAAAAAGATAAATTAGAATGAATATCAATATCAAATTGAAATATAAATTATTAATTTAATTTAATTCTATATTATTAAAAACATAATTGACAAAAAATTGTGATATTCAAATTTAATAATGATTAGAATCAGTTTCACTGAAACATTGTAACCGGAAAATTCATTAAGAAATTATCATTCTTGTCTTTGTGACATAATTATTTGTAATTATTCTGTTGAAGAGATTAATTCATTGGGAATTTCAGCGAAAAGGGATAAGTGACTTGCATGAAAAAAAAAAATCAAAAATCATCATCATTGCTACCTGGGAAGAAAGAAATTGAATAACAAATAATTTAGTTATTTAACTTGAGCAAGCTTCGGAAATTACTCCGCTCTAACATCGCTTTCTTTGACGGTACTTCGACGGAAATAACATCTGGCCATCTTCAGTACAAAAATATGATTTGATGGGGGGGGGGTCCGTAAATTAAAATTTGTCTTCAAGGCCAGAACTGTGATTTTTAAATTTCAAGTTTTAATTTGTTAGTCGCGGCAAGAATCCTCAATGCTAGTTAGAATTTTCGAATTTTAAATTCTAATTTGCTAGAAGTTGGGAACTGGCAACTCTACGATCAAGTTATGCTCGTATAAAGGTAAGACCCGCTTCTCTAAAAATAATTACTCTAAACCAAATTATATTTTTGTAGTCTACTGAAAATTGCCAGGTTGAGTCAGCCGAAAGACGTGCAAAAAAAGTGAAGATAGTCTAAGGGCGGTCCTAGCCTTACATTTTGGGGGGGGGGTCACTGTTTTTTTTTTTTTATAGTATAAATAAATGGGCCTGGGCCCCAATAAATATATATTAATCAAATATGAGTATCGTTTAAGTCTTAAATGGCCTAAGTTGCCGAAAAGATTGTGTGAATGGGAGAGGTGAGTGGGAAAAAAGTGTGTGTTAAAAAAAAAATCTGGTGTGACTGGCGCACAGCACACAACTTTCGATTACCGAAGGTAAGACCACACCAGATTTTTTGTGTCGACATGTATTTAGTTTCCGACAGTAGGGTACAATTGAATTCAAGATGTAAAATTTATAAGTATGGGAAAATATTTATATTTTGATACCATGGCAACCATTTCTCCTATCTTCCCTATGAAGCACCAAGAGTAAAGTGTGCTTCAAACAATTTTGAGGGCAAAACGAGAATATACATTTGAAAGAGCATCTAAAAAATAATTGATTTTTGAATTTTAATCAAAATCGTTAGAGCGAATTTGGAGAAAATCGAAAAAAACTGAAAAAGTACATCACTAAAGTACTAGTACTCTTTGATTAAAAGCTTATTTTTCCTGTCCCGGGGGGTGTTTAACTTAAATATAAAATTTCAGCCTCATAGCTCAATTCCTTCATGCTTAAAAGTGAACACACCCACCCACACACACACACACACACACACACACACACACACACAGACAGACCATGTCGCGAAAACCACTTTTTTGGATTCAGGGGACCTCAAAACGTGAAGATCCATCAAAATCTCGACATCGAATTTTTGACATGAATCCAATACTTTCTCTCTATATATATATTACATATATACATAGGTAAGAGAAAGTAAAAAAGATTTTGGGGGGTCACGACCCCCTTAACCCCCCCCTCTGGGACCGCCCTTGAGATAGTCTGAGTTTTCGTAACTTACCCAGATATAGGTATACTTTACCCTATATAATATACAATATTTTCGATTTAACAGAAAATATGAATTCCTTTTGGAAGGAATTATTTTGATTTTGAATTGAACACTTATAAAAATAAAATGCCTACAAAATATAAAAAATCTGGTGTGACTGGCGCACAGCACACAACTTTCTCTTACCTTCGGTAATCGAAAGTTGTGCACTGTGCTTGTCACACCAGATTTTTCGTGTCGACATGTATTTAGTTTCCGACAGTAGGGTACAATTGAATTCAAGATGTAAAATTTATAAGTATGGGAAAATATTTATATTTTGTTACCATGGCAACCATTTCTCCTATCCTTCCCTATGAAATACAAGAGTAAAGTGGTCTTCAGAAGATTTCAATCGCAAAATGAGAATATACATTTTAAAGAGCATCTAAAAAATAATTGATTTTTGAATTTAAAAAAAAATCGTTGGAGCAAATTTTGAGAAAATCGAAAAAAACTGAAAAAGTACATCAGTAAAGTACTAGTACTCTTTGGCCGATTTTGATTAAAAGCTTATTTTTCCGGTCCCGGGAGGTGTTTAACTTAAATATAAAATTTCAACCTCATAGCTCAATTCCTTCATGCTTAAAATTGAACACACACACACACACACACACACACACACACACCCACCCACCCACCCACCCACACACAGACAGACCATGTCGCGAAAACCACTTTTTTTGGATTCAGGGGACCTCAAAACGAGAAGATCCATCAAAATCTCGACATCGAATTTTTGACATGAATCCAATACTTTCTCTCTATATATATATTACATATATACATAGGTAAGAGAAAGTAAAAAGCATGAGCAGGAGGGCAGCCAGGAAATTAATTAGACAAAACATTTTAAGATAGCAAGTTTGCGAGATATGTTTGTGTTTAAGATTGGGCAAAATTGCACCCCCTGGACCAGGACCTCCACGCTTTCGCGGCGGGTGGACTACCCTCCAGGGGGTGCAATTTTGCCCAAACATATCTCGCAAAATTGCTATCTTAAACGATATATTGACTGGCTAATGAACAGTTTATTTAAGCATTGTTTGAAAAAATTCCATCCTTTTCAAACAAGGCTCTTCCTCGTTAAAACATTTTAGGTTAATCTTTATGCAATTTTTTTTTTATTTCAATCGCAAAATATCTCTTTTCAGCTTTTTATTCCCATATTGCAATGTAGCGTTAGAAATTACAAATCCAACCAAGTAAAAGGACAGGTCATCCCGACGCACGACCTGATGCCTGATAAGACAAAAAAGACATGATACGCTAACACATTGATGTGGAAAAAGCATATGTTTGAGAGTGAAATAAAGCAACTATCTTACAATTATTTATGAGTTAAGGCGATAAAGAAATTTTATTGACCTCTAAATCAAATGAGAAGGAAATAAATAATTATTGGCTATGTGAATTTTTTACTAATTATTTTATTGGAAAAATAAATTATGATATAAGACACAAAGTAAAGGAAAGATGGAGAAAAAAATGAATTAAGGGATGATAGCAGGAGGTCTAAACCAAAGGAAGCAAACTTTTTTCTAAAATCCAGTATAATAGCGCAAATTCAATTCATGTCCCTAAAAGAGTTACGAAACCCTTTCCAATGCTAGTGAGGGAGTCACCTAGGTAGAAGGAAATTTTTTTCGTAATAACGTCACGGAGGAATAAGAGTCAACTAGACTCAACATATTTATATCTGAAAACCAGTTAATAACAGGCGTAACTAGGGAATTTGGTTGGAGGGAGGGTGGGGGGGGGGTGCATGGAAACAGCCATCCTCCGGGGGCCTGGAAGGCCTTCATATTGTCTCAATTTTTTTTTTTTGGGGGGGGGGGGGGGGCAGGGACCCTTCCGGGGGGGGGGGCACGTGCCTTCTGCCCCCCTCTAGTTACGCCCATTGTTAATAAACCAATGAAGTCAGTGGCTGTGTACAAGTATAACATTGTTATTAAATATTGAAAGACTGAAGAAGACGGGAGAATGAATTTCACCGAAACATACTCCTGCCTTTCTTCTTGTTATACCAGTCAATAAATCAAAAATTTAATAAATTTTCTTAAGGTCGTAACCAGAAAAGTTTTTGTTCAGATGATCCGAGAGGTAATTCTCCCGAACCAAATCCATAAATTTTAAAGAATATAAAATATTTTTTTATAATTTCAAACAGAATTTAAAATTTTAACTCCATGTTTATTTATATATATTTCTATTTATTTATAACTTTTCGGGAGGGGGGGGGGGGATTTAGACTCGCATATCTTCCCCTTCATTCCATTCTATAGGTCTACTTAGGCCTATTAACATATCTGACCAATTTCCTAACTATTTTCCTTTCGTGAATGAGAATCACTTCTCTAGTGGGAAGAATGAAAACACATTTTATTTACTTTCTAGAAATACATGTTTTAACCCCTGAGTGATTTTCGCAAATAGGTCTCTGTCTGTCTTGAACAAAATATCTAAAGAACGAAAAGAGTTAGGAGATTGAAATTGTATATTTAAGTTTGGTACCCCCCTGGGTCGTGCGTGACACGAAGCTTTTGAAGAAAATTTGCTATAAAGTACTAGTACTTTACTGATGTACTTTTTCAGTTTTTTTCGATTTTCTCAAAATTCACTCCGATTGTGATTAAAATTCAAAAATCAATTATTTTTTAGATGCTATTTAAAATGTATATTCTCATTTTGCTCTCAAAATTGTTTTAAGACCACTTTACTCTTGCACTTCATAGGAAAGATAGGAGAAATGTTTGCTATGGTATCAAAATATAAATATTTTCCCATGATCGGCGGAAACTGAACATATGTCGACACAAAAAATCTGGTGTGACAAGCACAGAACAAGTTTCAATTATCGAAGGTAAGAGAAAGTTGTGTGCTGGGCAAACGGTCACACCATATTTTTTTATTAATAAAATATTTTGCAGGTTAAACAAGAATTATTGTATGAATGAAATTTTATTTAAGAAAATTAAGACGATTATGCTGGAATTTTATATCTAATCTATTACAGTTAAAGCTGTCTTTGTTCCAAACTGATTTAATTAAATAAACCTTCATAAATTCTTGCATTCCCATTAATCTTGAATTAAGTCTATATTTCTCTTTCATCGTAATTAGGAAACTCAACTCTCAAATTATCTCCTTAATGCTAGTTTCTCTATAAAAGACACGATGACAGATTTGTTGATGCAAGTTAGATAATTGAAAATTTAATGCAGCCAGCTCCATAGAGCGTAGCTATTCCACTATTAATTGTGCACTGATGTGATGGTAGATTAGGTAAAAGATAGATCTAAATAATTATAATTTCGGATTATCATTATTATCTCAAGTTCATCATCATCCATCATAAAAATTAAAAATACTCAATTTATCAACAAAATGATTTAATCACAAGCAATTGAAAGGCTGTTACTACCTGGGGATGTTATCATTAAAAGGAAATCTTTTTTAGGAGGTTTTATTATAATTTAATAATTTGTTCTTTATTTCCCCAGAAAGACAAAAACAATAATTTTTTCCTCTTCACATCCAGTATCAATAAAAACGTTTAATTTATTTTTGCCCGGGGGACTTGGCAGCCACCACAGTTAGAGGTTTCTTCTTTTTTGAAAACTAAGTCTACACCTGCATTGTTTTAAGAAAAACAGACTTTAGTTTATCAACTCAAGAAGATTTTTTTACATTATTGAGCAGTGATTCTTAACCTTTTTTACTTTTGATGTGGCCGCACACTTTTAACGATTTCAAAATATGGCGGCACACAAAGAAAAGGATAAGTTTAAAAGTTTTTTACTTACTTATAATAGACTGTGTAAAATAGTTTATGATAATTTTGAATGCAAAATAAAATAATATGTACTACAAAAACAACAGTACGTTTATTAAGGGGATTAATTACAAGTTAATAATGGAAGAGAGCAAGTACGGGTGCAGCAAATAATAGAGCCTTTGGTTGCCAAGTGGCGAAAAGGAGACGTTTCGGACAAAAATTTTATTCGTCCATCCTCAGTTCTTGCTACAAAAAAAATATACAAATTTAAATATTACAGCACAGATGCGAAATTCAATTACAATAAGATCTTAATAGGCTTATAAACTAATTAGACACAAAGTTGTCGTGCACAAATCTGTGCCGCAACAACAATGACAACTTTGGTTCTAATTAATTTATAAGCCTAGTACGATCTTATTGTAATTGAATTTCGAATTAGTGTTGTATTATTTAAATTTGTATATTTTTTTGTAGCAAGGACTGAGGATGGACGAATAAAATTTTGTCCGAAACGTCTCCTTTTCGCCATTTGGCATCCAAAGGCTCTATTATTTGCTGCACCCGTACTTTCTCTCTTCCATTCCATAAAATTAACAGAAACTTCTCTTCAGCTTATACAAGTTAATAATACATTTCTAAAATTTGGCTGCCATGGGCGTAACTAGAGAATTTGGCTGGGGGGGCCATGGGACCAGCCATCCTCGCTGGGGGGGGGGGGGCATGAGACCAGATAACCTCGGTGGGCGAGTCATTCCACGTCAAACGATACACTTTTTAACCTCACCATCTCAGATTTGTATGAAATTTGGGTCATAGGTAGAGTCAATAGAGACTAAGAAAAAGCCCCAATTTCAACTTGATATCTCAACTCGTTTAAGAAATATGGCGTGTTAAAGTTGTCAAAAAATGGCAAAAAATCGACCTAACCACATCTATTGTATTTAAATTGTTCTAAAATCTCTTAGAGATGAGATAGAGAGATGAATGAGGTGTCATTTTACAGCTTTTCAGACACCCTTTCCAATGATATACAACACACCTGGGGTGGTAATAAAAAAAAATTTTTAATTTCAAAATCAAAAATTTAAATTAATTTTTCTCAAAAGTACCACTTCGAAAATTTTGAAAAAATTCTAAAATGGTCCTTGCTTAAAGGTTAAAAGATAATATAAGCCTCATCGAGGGATCATGATGGGATCATAGAAAAATTAATTAAAACAACCATTGCGTTAGTTTTTTGTCATAATTGGGAAACATTATACAGGCTAACAGTGATTTTGGTACCGGGACTAGTTTGAGCTATTCTCGTCGCTATATGCGACGTCCTTTTTCCAAAAATGCCGTCAGTTTTGCTCGAATATCTCTAGTTTTAGAGATATAGAGAATATAACGTTTTAATTGAAATTCTGCTCTAAAGCGGCTCTCATTTTGAGTTTTCTAGAGTTTTTTATGGTGTTTTCTCTTAAAGATATACAGGTAGCTAAGATACATAGAAAATCTAGAGATTCTGCCCAATCAGAAGTGATTTAGTGGTGCAAAACACTGCTAAAAATTGAAAAAATTCAATTTTTCCAGCCATCATTCATTCGTGCGAAATGGTTAATTATTAACGAAATTATAAAGAAAATAGTTAATCTACAAGTCAAAGATAAGAAAATTTTATGATTAAGATGTTGTTTTGCTTAGAAGAATTCTTGGGTGTAGTGATAGCGCTGAAATAACAAGTTTATAATTTCTTTAATAATTAACCGATTTGCACAAATGAATGATTTCTGGAAAACTAAAGAGTTACAGAATATCGTACATATATGTTTTTTGCATTCAGGGATGTTAAAAAAATTTTAGGGTTGTCTAACTTGTAAGTTAAGAAAAACTGGAAAAATTGAATTTTTTTCAAATTTTAGCAGTGTTTTGCACCACTAAATCACTTCTGATTGGGCAGAATTTCTAGATTTTCTATATATCGTAGCTACCTGTATATCTTTAAGAGAAAACACCATAAAAAACTCTAGAAAACTCAAAATAAGAGCCGCTTTAGAGCAGAATTTCAATTAAAACGTTATATTCTCTATATCTCTAAAACTAGAGATATTCGAGCAAAACTGACGGCATTTTTGGAAAAAGGACGTCGCATATAGCGACGAGAATAGCTCAAACTAGTCCCGGTACCAAAATCACTGTTAGCCTGTACATAGGCGCCGGAACTGGGGGGGGCAAGGGTACATTGCCCCCCCTGGCATCCTATAGGGGGGGGGGGACAGAGGGGGGCAAAATTTCTTCTTTTATTTCATTTATTTTTAAAAATGATATATTTTTACTTTTGAAAAATAAAATTTTCTAAATTAAAAAAAATTAAAAGAGTAAGAAATTCATTTTTTCAAATTTTTTCCAAAAAATTTTTGATAAAATCACTAGAAAATTTTTTTTAATTTTAATTTTATTAAAATTGTGATTTTATTTAAAATTTTATAGTAATTTGTTTTTGTTTTATACTATTTGATCATATTAAATTATTTTAATTTTCTAAAAAAAAATTTTTGCCCCCCTCGATTCAAATTCGTTCCGGCGCCCCTGAGCCTGTATAATGTTTCCCAATTATGACAAAAAACTAACGCAAGGGTTGTTTTAATTAATTTTTCTATGATCCCATCATGATCCCTCGATGAGGCTTATATTATCTTTTAACCTTTAAGCAAGGACCATTTTAGAATTTTTTCAAAATTTTCGAAGGGGTACTTTTTGAGAAAAATTAATTTAAATTTTTGATTTTGAAATTAAAATTTTTTTTTTACCACCCCAGGTGTGTTGTATATCATTGGAAAGGGTGTCTAAAAAGCTGTAAAATGACACCTCATTCTTCTCTCTATCTCATCTCTAAGAGATTTTAGAACAATTTAAATACAATAGATGTGGTTAGGTCGATTTTTTGCCATTTTTTGACAACTTTAACACGCCATATTTCTTTAAACGAGTTGAGATATCAAGTTGAAATTGGGGCTTTTTCTTAGTCTCTATTGACTTTACCTATGACCCAAATTTCATACAAATCTGAGATGGTGATGTTAAAAAGTGTATCGATTTGACGTGGAAAGAATGACTCGGGCCTGGAAAGCCCCATATTTTCTCAATTTTTCTTGGGGCAAAGATCTTTCTGGGGGGGGGGGGCCACGAGCCTTCTGGGGGGGCCAGGCCCCCCCCCCGGGACCCCCCTAGTTACGCCCATGTTGGCTGCACACTTTAAGAATTTGACGGCACATAAAAATGCCGAGGCACAGTGGTTGAGAATCACTGGCTTAGCAGTAGAAGTCTTACCTCTTGAATTTGGAATATATTCCCAGAAAAATCTCTAAATTTACATAATAGTCTGAGAAAAAAAAAATGTTTCAAATTTAAGTTAATTTGTTTTTCGTCATTATGAATCACAATTTTTTCACAAACAGCAATCATTTGACAAACGTTTAGAATTGTTATTTGAGTTATGAATTTGCGAAAAGTGATTCGTAACTAAACGGAAGAAGATTAATTAAAGTGGAACACGGAAATTCGAGACTCTGGCCCAGTTTATTACCAAAATAGCAACTAACAAGGGAAGTGTACGGCCTTCCCTCCACCGATTAGAACGAAATTTTTTCTTAATGAAAAACAAATTCCATTAAAGCGAGAGATTGCGCTTCTCAAGAGTTCGTTTTAAAAAAAATTGTTAAACATAAAGGTCAAAATATATAAAGAGCGAAAATTAAAAAATTGTAATATTAATAATTATAATCTGTAGTGCCTTTGCAAGATGCAGAATGATATTGATCGTAAAAGCAATGAAAACATTAGAAATGCTATTAGAAATATGCTTCTTCGCAACGGCTTAAGGCATTCTAGCAAAACATTTTTTTTAGACGAACGGTTGAGAAGCGCATTCTCTCGCTTTAATAGAATTTGTTTTTCATTAACTAACACTCATAAAAAAATAAAATTTTGTTTAAATCGGTGAGAGGAAGGCCGTACACTCCCATTGTAAGATTTTACTAAATTCATTCTTTATTTTACTGGAAAAAGCCAACTCACATTAATGAACTTGAAAATTTTCAATAAAACATCACACAATTTTAATGTCATCATTGAATAATAATTGTCAATTAATACAAAGGTCAATTTTTAATTATCAACTTAAGATTAAGTCCCTTATCGTTCATCTAAATATGAATTCTCTTAATATTTTCTTTTTTTGTTCTAGATATGAAAACTCATTAAATTAACATTAAAATATTTTATAGATAAAAAGTATTTTTTTAAACAAATGAAGTGTTTAAATTATTTTCTAATTAAATATTATTTTTGAACAAAAATATATGTTTAAAAAAAAAAGAATAAATTTTTTTTTAATTATTAAATGTCAAAATTTGTTTCCTTTAAAGAAAGATGGAATGATTTAGGAAATTATCATTTGATTATTAGAAGTGATAAGATTACTAATAATACATTGATTTTCTATTATTATTAATTAATATATACGAGATAAATAGAAGGAAAAAAAGGAAATTTTATCTTATAAAATTGGCCTTAAATTTCAATTACCCAATGATATGTTATCTTTTGGTTCCAAATAAACTTTCACAAAATGCATTTGATTTATGATAATTTTTTTCTTTAAATGCTCCTTTGATCTTTACTCAATATATGTGTCGTCCGTGTCTGGGAAGCTTGTTTTATACATAGGCGTAGTCAAAGAAGGGATCGCTCCCAGTGGCTTCATTTCAACTTTTTCTTGGGGGGGGGGGGGTAAACATTTTTTTTCTTAAAATTTACTTACAAATGGGTACTCAAATTTGGCCAAAACATATTTAATTTAATTAATTGTTTAATTTTGTACAGTTTGTATACTCGTAGATGTATTTTGGAGTATTTTATTTAGAATAATATAAAATTTTATAAAAATCAGAGCCCTTGGGGAAGGGGTAAATGCCCCCCCCGCCCCCCCCCCAAATGACGCCATTGATCTCTCCCCTCCCAAGCCTCTTACAAAATCAAAACCCAGTGTGCAAAATAAAGTAATAGTGAATTTAACGTCATTCCCCTCTTATCCCTAAAAATGAATAACCTCTACCTTTGGTTTTGGCTTGACCAATTCTTGTTTTAGTGCGATTGCCAGAGGTGCAGTAAAATTTGTTTTATTTTTTGAAAATATTAAAGAAAATTTCAGTAGTGGCTGAATGTTTACTTAATGATGAGGATAGGGCAGCCAAAAGCAAAATTATAAAAAAAATTGTTCTTCTGGTGACGTTTCGGCCGTTTCTTCAGGAGCTTGGGAAGAACTCTTGGCATTTCCTGACATGATCTGGAGGTGAACATGACTTCTGGTTCAAAAAGTGAAGAAGGCCCGGAAGATACGGCCGAAAACTCGGTAGAAGTGTTAAAAGCAATTTTTATAATTTTGCTGCCTTACCTCCCTCATCATTAAAATTAGTTCTCATTTTCAATAATTCGGAAAGTACAGCTGGATCAGGGCCGTATTTAAGAGGGGATATGAGGTCCAAGCTCCCCCCCCCCGAAATTCCAAAAATTATAAATTAAAAGAAATATATAGAGATAAAAATGGTGTTAAAATTTTAATTAATAAGTCATGGCGGATCGATTGATTAAATGAAGATTATTTGGGGACGTTTAATTAGCCTAAATATTTGAGTCATAAAAAATATAGTAAAATGAAAAACTTCTTAAATAAATCCCTCCCTCTGAAATATGAAAAAAAATTTGTGAATTACATCTAGATATAATTTAAACGCTAGTTTTTATTTTTTGTTAGTATTCAGGACTACGTATTGAAGTGGGATCTAAGAGAAAAGTATTCTCCCTAGAAAGATTTCTAGTCCAGTCAAGAATTCTAATAAAAATTAATTTATTTTAACAATTCATGATGTTTTTAATTGAAATGTCTATTATTATAATTTATGCTTTTCTTATGAGTCATTCGGAGGATATTTCTATTCTCTCCTCTTCCCTCTCCTTTTTTTTTCCTTTCACACTTCCAACTCATTATTAAAATTCATTTCATTAATATATGCGTTAGGTTATACCTACTGAATATATATTTAGAGTTATTTTAATATTTATTTGCTAATTTAACTAATTCATTTTGTAATGGTAATAACAGAACTGAAGCTGGATTGAAAAAGATCATCGCGGGGTACTAGAGATAGAAAAAATAGGTCCATTGGGTTTCCACCCAGGGCAACATTTTAGTGATCTAACAATGTAGATCTAATTTCAAAATAAAATAAAAAATCGCGATGATAAATGAATCGCTTACCGCAGAAAGGCAACTTAGTCCAAAAAATATGCATTTTCAGTTTTTTGATGAAAATTGTTTTAAATGGGTCAACACATCGTTTACCGCATAAAAAGCACTTGTCCACCAAATAGTACTATGGCAGCGCCTTAAGTTTTCTGTTTAGTGCAGACAGGTAACTAACTAGTTCCGGACTTGTTCCTCTGTTTTTTGCCTTTCCTGAAAAATTTAAAAATATGGACATGTTGCCTTTCTGAAGTAAGTGAATCAAATGTGTAAACTTTTGTCTTATTTTAAATAAATAATAGGTCATTCTTTATTCAAAATAGAGTTTAGAAATTTAAAATAATATTTGTTTAGAGTATATTTTAGAAAAATAGATCTGGGTTCCAAATGACCCCAGATGCCGAAAAAAGATCTTTAAAAAACATTAATTTATTTAGAGAAATACACTAGCAGACAATACAATATATTTAAATTAAAAGTGTTGAATTTTAAAATTCCATAATAATGAGTCATTTATCAATGTCGAGAAAAGTGATATATGTTCAGATAAATAAACAAACAAAACAAAAATATGAAAGAATTAATAATTCAAAGTGTAAGAAAAAAAAATCTGGTTTAACAAACTTTCTCTTACCATCGGTATTTGAAAGTTATGTGATGTGCTCTCACCAGATTTTTTTGTGTTTAGTATAGTGATAGTATGTTAAGACACAAGAGGTAAAATTTATAATCAATCTTAAATGCGCCTTCCTCTCCATCTTTCCTACACTACAACTTCCGTGCTTCCTGTTTCAAGATCCTAGACACCTCAAACCCAACTGCTTATAATACTAGACAACAACTAGAGTATGTAGGTATGCTAATCAAATTAAGTGGGAGGGGAGAGCTAGCAGAAAGACATTTATTTTATAAATAATTATAAAGAAAATAATTTCGGTGATGGAGTCAGGAAAAAAACAAGAAGGTGCAGCCAAATATTCTTTTATTTCAATTCTCGCCCGAGGTCTAAGGCCATCTTCAGAGCCGACTGGCCAATAATCAAAAGTGTGGAAATTTGTAAGAAATCCTTTCTCTACGTTTTGCTGTGAAGCGTACCACATTGACGCTGTTGTAACAAATCTCCACACTTTTGATTATTGCCAGCCGGCTCA
>JAKCPI010022189.1:0-17776 GCA_023213315.1 Euborellia annulipes | reverse complement strand
TGCTCATCCAACCGCTGTGGGTTGTTTTTATGAACTGAAAAGGACTTAACTTCCGGGGTATGATTATCGAGGTTTGTTGCTGGCGACAGAGCAGGCAATGTTGCGACTGGGCAGTCACCATTTTTCTCATCATACGAAGTATCTTTTGATGCTGGTATGAACGAGCAGAATGAGGGCTCATAATACATGGAAGTTACATTGGGTGCCGGGCGATCAGCAGTCGCCACCTTGGTCACTATTAAGTTTTCAGAACTCGGAAAATAAGGTTTGAGTTCTCTGGAGTTAAATTTACCCAGAAGTTTCCCACTCTGAGTAGCTATCGTGTATGAACCTCCTCCATTAACTTCCTGGATGACATAAGGCCCTTCATACAAGAAAAAGAATTTGTTACAGATCTTATCCACCAGAGATGACAGGCGATTTATTCGGACTAACACCAAATCGTGGACATTATAGGGTGGGCGGTAAGTTTCAGTAGAGTTACGTTTGCGATCGACCTTATCCTGATACTGTTGTATTCTCGCAAGGACTACTTGCATAATTGCAGGTGGGTCGATTGGTGCATGGTTACGGACAGGTAATATTGTTGATAATGGAGTCATAGGATATTTATTTTTATGAACTAGTACTGGGGGTAATTTTGTGGTTTCATTGGGGACAGAATTTATTAATTCTTCTATTATCGGTAGATATTCATACCACCCAGTATGATTATCATGTACATATGTTCGAAAAAGTCTATTGATCTCTTTCATGGCCCGCTCCACAATATTTGCTTGTGGGTTTCGAGTGGCCACAAATCGAGATTCAATATTTAACTTCTCTAAAAATTTTTTCCAATCCTTGCAATTAAACTGAGTCCCAACATCTGTGAGGAGAATTTTTGGTTTTTCATTTCTTTCTAAATATTTAATCAGAATTTGAATAGTAGCCTTAGCCGTAATCTTTTTACTAGGAATTATTTGTACAAATTTTGAAAAAGCGTCTTTAAACACATAAATATACTTGTAATTGTATTTAGAAGTCGGTAAAGGGCCATGAATATCTAAACTAACTAGTTCATTTGGCTCACTAGAAGACACGTGAAACGAGCCTTCTGATAGATATGCGTGTGGATATTTGACCTTTTGGCAAACCTCACAATTGCGAATTACTCGACGAACCGTGCGAGATTGATGAGGCCAATAGGTCTCTCGACTGAGGAACCAGGCAATCTTAGAGGGGCCATAATGTCCATAGAATTGGTGATATTCCATAGCCAAAGCCTCCTCAAGATGCTGGGGAACCATTACCTGCACCATCTCGCCCGGGTCGGCCGGTTTCCGAAACAGGACAAAGTTTTGTGTGAAATAAATATCATGACTACCACTAGCACCACACAATTCGATTAGTTTTTTCAACTTCACGTCTTTCGTTTGTTCAGATAGCGTTTTGTTTACTTGTTTCAATAAATACGGTGATAAAGGGGCTGCTGCGGCTGTAGTGGCCACTAAAAGCTCTTTTGCTGGTGAATAGGACGAATCGGACATACGGGACAAAACATCAGCCACAATATTATCGGACGCCGAAATGTAATTAATGGTGATGTTGAACTGCTGAATGTACTCAGACCACCGTGACATTTTAGGGTTGTTGACCAAAGTACAAGACTTGAGAGCTTTCAAGGCTTGATGATCAGATTTAAGAACGATTGGAAAACCTAAAACAATAGTACGAAATCGCTTAAGGGCCCATACTACCGCTAATAGTTCGAGCTCTGTTGCGGAGTAATTACGTTCGTATTTTAATAATGCCCTACTGGCAAAGGAGATTACCTGCTCTTGGCCGTCTGAATCCTTCTGGACCAGCGCTGCGCCCAGGCCTCTATAGCTTCCGTCAGTGTAAATAATAAAAGGTCGATTGTAATGTGGGTAATGTAAAGTATTTGTCTTGAGAAACTCCTGCTTACATCGCTCGAAAATGCCCTCCAGGCGTTCGTCCCAACGCCAGCGCGGGGCGTTCGCCGCTTCACGGAGAGGTTCCAGCACCGCCGAGCGATGATTGAGGAATTTCGCGTAGTACGAAACTAGTCCCAACCATGACTTCAGCTCTTTTCTTCGTTGAGGGGACGGCCAATCTCTCATGACTTGTAATTTTGTAGGATCAGGGCGGACACCGTCTTGAGACAGAATATGTCCCAAAAACGAGACTTCGGACCGGAAAAAGTTGGACTTCTGTTTATTAATTTTGACTCCAAACCTGCGTAGGCGTGTAAACACCTGCCGCAGATGGGAGATATGTTCAGTGAAATCGGACGACGTCACCAGGATGTCATCGACATAACTGGTGGCGAATTGACGTACTGACAGACCCAAAACGTGTTCAAGGGCTCGGTTGAATGATGCTACACTTGTTTTAAGGCCGAAAGGGAGCCGCTTGAACTGATATGACTTCCCCTCCACGACGAATGCCGTGTATGGCCTCGAGGATTTGCTCAAAACCACCTGCCAATATGATTGAGTCAAATCAATGGTACTCAACCATTTTGGTTCGCGGTCGGCTAGGAGCAGTTCATCGGGTGGGGGAGGAATTTCTGTCGTTGCCTTCATGCGCGCATTCAACTCCCGGGCGTCCAGACACATGCGAATGGAGCCGTCCTTTTTGAGCACTGTCCGAATCGGACTACTATATTCCGAATCAGATCGCTCAAGGACGTCCCACTCGATGTACTGGTCAAGAAGCTGTCGGAGAGCTTCCCGATGAGCCATCGGAATCGGATAAATGTGCGCACGAAAGGGTGTAGTGTCGTGTAGGATGATCTCATGTTCGTAACCTGAGATACATCCTGGTCGGTCACTAAACAAGTCGTCAAACTCGTTCAGCAAATTTTGAAAGACATCCTCCTCATATTTCGAGAGTTGATTCGTCGGAGTCGGTACTGTCAACTGTTTGGTCAGAGGAGGCATCTGTCTGTCGGTGGTGCAATAGAAGGCCATCGAACCTTGATTAGGTTCTCCCGCCTGGTTATCGTTCGGTGGAACTGAGACAATTTCCTTGTTAATAGTTAGCAAGACAGACTGATTTTGGAATGAAATTACGACATTATTTTGCCGACACCAGTCTATCCCTAAAAGACATGGAATTTTTAAATTTGGAACTAATAAGAATGTAGCGGACAAGGACAAATTTTGGTATTGGAATTCCAAATGGGCGGCCTGTGTTATTTTCTGACTTCGTGCCCCAGCGACCCCGTGAAGGTAGGTCCCCTGGATCCTTAAGATCTGGGCAACACAACCCTTGGAGGTAATTGCTAAAAATTGGGACTGGTCGAGTAGTGAGACTTCACTACCTGTGTCCAAGAAGGTTGGTACCTCCACACACCTGAATTTACAATTTAGCCAAATACATTGGTTGTTATGTGAATTAAAAGAGAATTTAGAGCGGTGTGATGAACGAGGGGTCCTGGTTTTTGCACCTACATTCGACTTCCCTGGTCGCGCGGACCCACCGGTGCCAGGGGGAGCTCGTTTCCCTCACCACCTTCCTCCTCGTCTTCCTCATCGATATCTGGACGATTAATCATGGTGGCTGCATTTATTCGGGACCGAGTCGGAGCTGCATAGTTGCTTTGCCCTCTGTCTCCATTGCGTTGCGGGAGAGGGACTGAACTTCGTGGAGGGTCAGCACGCGGCTGTGGCGGCCTACTCTCCCCACTTCCCGAGCTCTGAAAATTCTGGTTCCCATTTGAATTACGATTGAGGGGGTTAGAATTATTATTATTATACTGATGATTGTGATTAGTGGTATTGGGCACCCCTGGGGGCCGAGATGACGAAAAATTATGGTTCGAAGTCCTATTATGCGATGGGTTGGAGTTATTATTACTCTGAGGGTTCCTAGCCACCGCAGGTGTGTTTAATTCCTCTAACTCCATGAGTCTTTTATAAATGGCCTCATACTCGCGAGGTACGGCCAGCAAGGCACTATTAACAGAGAGGGGCATCAGACGCAACATCTGCGTCAGCAAAGTGTCCTCTGTAATTGTATAAGATAGTTTACGACACCATTTTATCCTATGTCGGAATTGGTTAGTTAATGAAGGTCTACCTGAGAGATCAAATGGCTCCTGCAGGAATTGCTGAAGGCACCTGAGCTGGGCTGCACTGCCCCAATATTTCTTCTCAAATGCCTCCAGCAGCTCCGGCAAGGATTGGCACCCTTCTTGGGTTTCTCGCGCCCACTCCGCTGCCTGGCCGGTTAGACATCGATTGAATAGGGTGACCTGAAAATTCTCCGGTACACCGCACTCAGTAAATACTTGACGAACTTTGTCTAGGAAGTCCATGGGGTGGATGCTAGGACGTTTCCACTGTCCATCGAACTTGACTAATAGGTCACAAACTGACTTGTATCTTTCTAAGGGAACAAATTGGGACACTGACCCAAATGACATTTGCGGAAAGGACTGGCTAGAATTTAGTGTTTGCTGTTGAATACCAGTCACATCCGCCCTCAGCTGTTGTACAGTTTGACGAGCATCGGCAACCGCGGTGACCAGGTCATCACACTGTTTTGTGCACCGTTGCCTATGCTCATTAACTATCGCATGTGTGTCGCTGACACACTGTTGGCGGACTACCACCGCTGCCTGCTCAACCGCAGCAACTTTGGTTTGTAGTACACTGACTTGTTGTTGGGTCTGTTTCTGGTTAGTTTCTACTTGCTTCTTAACAATTACTAATTCGTTATTAACCGTCAGCTCCACCTGCCTTACCTTTTGTTCCGATTGATTCAGTCTTTTATCAAATTCTAACTGCTTTTGATTCATTTGTGTTAGTTCTAGCTTTTGTTGGTCGAATTTCGCATTAAGTTCTACTCTAAATTGGTTTAAATCTTTCTTTTGTTGCTCAGAATTTTGATTAATTTGTTTTAACTCTAATTGATGTTGGTCTAAAGTTTCGATTTTGTTGATCGAATTTGCTCTTGTTTGTCAAATCTTTTCATTAATAGCTCAAACATCGATTCACGACTTGTCCTTCATCTCGGGAGAGGAGGCAGGTGGTGGGGTCAGGTTGGGTTCGATTGTCAATACACTTGTGGTCACCGATAACATTGGTTCAGGAGCAGCCGTCCCCACGGGATGCTCGCCCGAGGCCGGCCGGGAACTCAGAGTTTCGAGTGGTCCAGGGTTCATCTCCCTGTTTGTCTCTGACTCCTCATTCCCTACCTCCTCGCCCGAACCTCCAGAGATTGATAGCTCTCCACCAACTACGGTGTCCGGAAGAGACTCATCGTCGCTCCCTTCTAGCTGCTCTGGGTTAGCCCCTTGATGGGCTTCTATCTCTAGATCTTCTAGGAGATTTGTCTCATTATTCATTACTGTCATATTTGGGAGTTCATGGATAATTGTGGCGGCTTCCACCATTGTGGACTGCGCCTCAGGTCCAGCGGGATCTCCCACTAGCCTATTTCGCAACTCAATCGGCATGGTTTAAAAAGAAATGAAATAAATAGCAACTCTAATGAGAGAAACGAAGATGAAAAAGAAGAACAAAATTCCTAAGACAAAAGCTAATTATAGATCCCTATTCAACAATCTACTCAATTCATCTTATACCGGATTCTATCATCAGGTATTCGATTGTTCAATTCCAGCACCCGATCACCATATCGTCGTTTTTTTGGTGGGGTTCCTTGTCCTGGGGGTCAGGGACGAAGGCCAACAAAAAGACCTCGTTGAAAAGGGGATTTTAGCCAATTGTCCTGGAAAATTTTAAAGTACTATACTCAAGGCAAGAGATGATAAATGAAGAAAGAGATTTTGTGCTCGTGAAAACGAGAAGGCCGAAAGGTAGTGGTTTTCCACAGGAGGTGGAATCTTTTGGGTTGCTTCGCATACAAGACGCAGTTCAGTGACTTTCCACAGGAAAGACAGTGAACCACGCCCTGGCTGAAAGGTGGACCGACTCCACAATAAAAGTAAATAAGTGGTAACTCAGGTAGAGTCGCTTCGCTGGAAAGTGTTCCTGGTTATATAAAAAATTTAAGGTTGATCTACAAAGAATAATAAGTCAAGAGCTGCAGCATAATTCTTTAAAATTTATTCCGAAAAAAAAACAAAAAAAATATCATTGCAAGAAATAGAAGAAATAAAAAAAATTTGAAACAAAAATAAAAATTCAGGTCTATTGTTTTAAAGTTGAAATATTACAAATAAGAATAAGATAAATTTTCTTTTCCTTTTTACAACTTATGATTGTACATGGTATAATTAAAATAAATTGAATTTTGCTTATTCTGGAGATTTCCTTGATAAATAAAAATTAAAATTTTGCATAATTAGTATCGAAAGAAAGTTGATGGTTAGATATTAAATTTTAATGCTTATTGAGATCTCATGATAATTTTAACTTTAATTAAATAAAATTAGATATATATGTGGGGGAAATTTGGATTAAATTAAGCAGCTGCATATTATATAGATCCTATCAATAATCAATTCTTTATTAGGAATGATTCCCAAGAATGTTTTGGAAAAGTTTGAAATAGTTTAATTGCATTGATCGATCAAAAAAAAAAATTAAAATAATAATAACGATACCACACAGCACTGCACGAACATCGACGTTTCGGTTCCAAAGCGATTTAGATATGCGTTGATGATGGTGTGTGACGTTTCGGTCCCAGGAATGGCGTTGATGATGGGGGAACGATGTTTTGGGCTGACTCTCCCAGTTCCAGCATCCGAGGCGAAAGATACAGCGGCCTAGATGTCGCTGGTGGGGGGATGACATCAACCAGTAGTGGCTCCACACACAAATCTCTCTCTCTCTGGGCAATGACACCAGAAAACTGTATTATTGGTGTAATAGAGCCCAGGGAAGATTATTATATTAATTAAATATATTATAAATTAACACTGGTGTAGTGTTTAATGACTTGAATCTCTTTTACTAAGAGAGAGAGAGAGAGAGAGAGAGAGAGCGCGCTTAGATGCGAGGTGTGTTCTCTTCGATAGCCAAACGTAGAAGAAGGAATAAAATGGCTTGGCCTCCAGTATGGGGACTCACGTGGAGGGATGACGTCACCGGCTTCCAGAGCGTTCATTGGCTGAGCACTCTCGCACGAGGCGTTACCATGGAGATGGCGTGCACATATACACTGACACTAGCTTACACACACACGACACAAAAATAGTTTACAAAAAAAATATTAATATGTATTTATACAAAAGAATTACCGACAGGCAACAAAATTGCCTTAATCCTTCAAAGAATGCCGCCATTACAATCAGGCATCTTTGTTTGAATTTAAAGAAAAAGAAAATAATATTTATCGAAATATAAGTCGGCATTTGATCGACTAATTTTTTTAAAAGAGAAAATAAAATAATTTGTAATATAATTTCTTAAGTGAGAGAAAAGAAAATGACTTGCAATAAAAATTCAAGAGAAAAATTTTCTAAAGAGAGAATTCAATTAATCAATTAAATTAATTATTAAAATAATTGATAATTAATTAATTACTTGAGAGGAAAGGGTTGATCAAGAGATTATATCTCGACAATATATTTAGTTCCCGACAGTACGGAACATATGAATTCATATGTAAAATTTATAAGTATGGGAAAATATTTATATTTTGTTACCATGGCAACCATTTCTCCTATCCTTCCCTATGAAATACAAGAGTAAAGTGGTCTTCAGAAGATTTCAATCACAAAATAAGAATATACATTTTAAAGAGCATCTAAAAAATAATTGATTTTTGAATTTAAAAAAAAATCGTTGGAGCAAATTTTGAGAAAATCGAAAAAAACTGAAAAAGTACATCAGTAAAGTACTAGTACTCTTTGGCCGATTTTGATTAAAAGCTTATTTTTCCGGTCCCGGGGGGTGTTTAACTTAAATATAAAATTTCAACCTCCTAGCTCTTTTCGTTCTTGAGATATTTTGTTCACAGACACACACACACACACAGACAGACCATGTCGCGAAAACCACTTTTTTGGATTCAGGGGACCTCAAAACGTGAAGATCCATCAAAATCTCGACATCGAATTTTTGACATGAACCAATACTTTCTCTCTATATATATATTACATATACATAGGTAAGAGAAAGTAAAAAAAATTTACAAACATGGGAAAATATTTATATTTTGTTACCATGGCAACCATTTCTCCTATCTTTCCTATGAAGTACAAGAGTAGTTAAAGTGTGCTCCAAAAGATTTCAAGGGCAAAATGAGAATATACTTTTAAAGAGAATCTAAAAAATAATTGATTTATGAATTTCACTCAAAATCGTTGTAGCGAATTTTGAGAAAATCGAAAAAAACGAAAAGGTACTTCGGTAAAGTACTAATACTTTTTGGTCGATTTTGATCAAAAAGCCCCAAGGGGGTATCGAATTTAAATATAAAATTTCAACCTGCTAGCTGTTTTCTTTCTTGAGATAAGAGCGCATGCTCCCCGCCCCTCCACCTCTCTCCATCGCCTCTCCTTCAATAGACTACCTACGGGGCGGGCGACTTTCAATTTTCGCGACTGTCATTTTTTTCCCCGGCGATTTTCTGAGTTAGCATACTTTTACATCAGCTCTGTGATCGATGTGATGATGAAAGTTTATTGTGTTCGTTAGTGAATGAAATAAATAAAAAAAATAATAATGGCGTCGTATCAACGCTACCTGGACACCCGGATGACAATGTCAATGACAAGTGGCTCGAAACAACCATCCAGTGCAGGACGTGCAACAACAACGACAACAAAAACAAAACGGATACTGGAACACGGTTTTTATTCGGTTATCCACCACCTGTCACTAATCCAACTCCATCTCCTCCTCCCTCCTCTTCCTCCTCCTACATCGTCGAAATGTGTGGTCCATATAAAAGCAAAACGATACGAGATTATGGGATGTGGCACCTAATTTGAAAACACCGTCGCGTACACAATGGAAACTCAGACCGGGGGTAAGATTTTCTACATCTCGTTTTAATATTAAATTTTGTTTGATTTCGTTACGTTAATAAAATATTTTTCTTTTTTTTTAAATCATGAGGTCATTTGGATTTATTTATTTAAATCCATTGTTAGCCAATATAATTTTACACACGAAACGAAAACTATACCTCTGTACTAAGGATTAGGCTTTTTTTTTAAACATTTTTCCCATTCACACTGACACACACACATACACACAGTCTTTTCGGCAACTCAGGCCATATAAGACTTTAACGATACTCGCATTTTATTAATATATATATTTGGGGTGTAGACATTCTTATTTAAGCCATTTGGTATCCAAATAGCTTAAATAAAATCATCGGACTGCCTGAGATCCGAACCCTGACCCTTGGTTAGAAGGCCAGCACGCTAGCAACTACACCAAAACCCGAGGGCAGGATTAGGGCTTAAAATGAATTAAAATATATTAATAATGGATAACGAAAGACTCAAGGAGATTAAATAAAAAAAAACTTATTTAATTGTTAATTGTCGATGCGAAATCGTCGTTTCGGTTTGCTAATCACGACCTTCCTCAGATGATTGGCGACGGAAACGTCCACAATAAAAGTTCTTTTATTTAATCTCTTGGCTGGTATTTATTTTAAATTCTATAGCCATATCGTTATTTAATTTTTTTTTTTAACACACACTTTTTTCCCATTCACACACACATACACACAGTCTTTTCAGCAATTCAGGCCATATAAGAATTTTAACGATAACCGTTATTATGAATAGGTCTATATACGGACCCTGTTACGCATTAGTGTGTCAAGCGCCAGCTACCGAGTTTTGAGAAAATTAACATTAAAGTTTTTTGTTTTTCATTGGATTATATATAATTTTTTTTTTTGTCAATTGTGCAAGTAACATTAAATATAAATTTTATTTCATAAAAAATACTATTAATTATAGTATTTAAAACAATATTCCGTGCTTAACTCAATTTTTAATTTTTTTTTTGGCGCTTGACACACTATTGCATAGCAGGGTCCATATATATATTGTGGGTTCAGGCATTTCTATTTAAGCCATCTGGTATCCAAATGCCTTAAATAAAATAATCGGATTGCCTGTGATCCGAACCCCCGACCCTTGGTATACAAGGCAGGCGCGCTATTAACTTCGCCAAGCTCGGAGCATTATTTTAATTAATTGGCTTAAATTTTTCATAGACCAAGACAAAACTCAATGCATTTCTATGGACGCTAGTATTTTTCTTGAACTCTCCATAACGCCCTCTAGAAGACTTTAAAATTCCAACGGGAAGTTGGTCAAATGTAGGTATATAAAGATATTAAGGAAATTTACTTGCTACTTTGATCTGAACTAGCATTGAACGCTTTAAACGTTTTCAATTATCATTCTTTGATTTGCAATTAACAACGTGCTAAGAAAAATCCCCCTGCTAAAATTAGGAGACTACAAAATATTTGTAAAATAAATATAGAAATTTAAAGAGTTTTTAATTGGAGATTAAAATTAAATCTAATCCTCTCACGCTTTATTTTGAATTAGAGAGAACCTTCTTCTGTCTTCGCCTTATTACCGTTATGCGGGGTCGGCGGACCTCACCTTTTCCCTTCAGCCCTATCATCCGTTTTTGCGACCGAGAAGGATAGAACAAGCCGGCCCGTCGCACGGTCTGACGCCAGTTGAAAAGAGGAAGTAAGAGACAGACATACAAAGAACAAAAAGACTGTCCCTGCTCGGGTAGACTCGTGGTCGTTGTTTGAGTTGATTAATAAGCATCATGGCTTCAAATAATTACATCACTTTCACTTCATCATCATTATCCATATAAAAGACAAAAATTAATTAATTAAAAACTAGCGTACTATCAGTACGTGAACCAATCGAGGGCCTGATTTTCCGGCTCTTCCTTCCATAGAGCCAATGTTAAACCTTAATGGGGATTTGCATGTTAATTTTGATTCAACAGGGTCCCTTTGGAACTTTTTACACATTAACAAAAAATTTTTCCCAATTCTTATGAAATTTTGTATTTATTTACGATTCTATATTGTGTATAAAATGTCCAAATATGAGATTAAAATTTTGAAAAATAACCATAGTTTATTTCAAGCAGTCAACATTTAAAATGCAAGGTTGAAACTAAGGTGCTTTGGGAAACTAAATATATCTCGACATAAAAAAATCTGGTGCACAACTTTCTCTTGTTGAACGGTAAGAAAAAGTTCCGTGCTGGGCGCCAGTCGCACCAGATTTTTATAACATATATCATGGTCATAGCCAAAAAAGTTGTTCAGGGAGGAGGGGTTGATGGTTACTTACATCCTAACGAATAATTTTTATTTGGGTTTCAAAAGATGGGGAGTTTAACTTCCAAATCTCCCCCCTCCCATCGGCTTTGACCCTGGGCATCCACTAGATAAAGAATTTTTCAAATCAATTGAGATTAGACCAAAAATGCTTTGTCTCTTTGTTATATACGAGAGGTCCAGTTTCAAAATACAAAATAGTTTTTGAGTCAATTATCTTTACAGATAATAAAGAATTGTGTTGAAAAATTTTTTTTTTTATAAATTTGAACTTTTGGACTTTTAGAATTTGGACTTTGTTATGGAACTGGAATACTCTTATTCAGTATATATGACTTTTAGAATTTTGGGGGCCGACATCTTGATAATTTAAGAATTAGATGGACTCCAAACGGGTCTTTAATAAATTTATTTTATTTGTATTAAATTTGTTTAAAATTAATTTCGGCATCTGAGGCCATTTGGACTCCGTCTCTATTTATTTCAATTGATTGATACCCAATTCATATGAAATAAATTTTTTGCCGAGACAGGCTGCTAATCCTCTTTAGCACCAGAAGCTAATGATTTTAATTTGAAGTATTAGGCCTAGAAATTTTTTTTGGGGCAGAGAAAAGAAGCTTTTTTATTTTTAATAATACCCAACCTTTTTCCAAATAAATTTATACAGTATATTAATGGATTTTCAATATGTCTAAATGACCTCCTATGGCAAAAAAGACATTAAACTTATAAAATGATTAAATTTATCCCGAAAATTAGGAAGTTGTTAAGAGAATATGAATCGATTAATTGAAATTTACTCCTTATCGAAATAGCAGGTTCTTCAAGCAAAAAATTAATTATTTTTAAAGATTTCTTTTGACTTATAATTAAGGTCCGACCGAAACAAGATTTTCAGCCGAAACCAGTGGCGTATTCCGGGGGAGCCCAGGGGGGCCGGGCCCCCCAAAGCCTTCTCCAAAACAAAAAAATACCTATTGTTTTCCCTAATGATTTTTTTTTTAAATAATTATTTTATTAACTCTCCTAAATTCTAAAATCTAAAAAAAACTTATAAATAATTGAAAAAATCTCTAATATTTACGAATTTTGTATTAAAATTATTTTTTATTTCAAGAAAAAAAAAATTTTTTTTTGTTGTTTTTATTTATAATTATTATATTATCTAAAAAAAATTCCTCCACTTTAAAAAAAAGAGGGGGGGGTTCACTTTGGGCCCCAAGCGAAAATCCTGGCTACGCTACTGGCCGAAACCGAAACCGAATTTCTGCCTCAATCTTAGTTTCGGCCGAAACCTTAACCGAAACCGAAACTTGCATTTCCTATAAAAAAATTCGCCATTATTTTGCTTTTTTTTTTTATGGAGACTAAATTTTTTTCAAACTACGAAACTACGGCCGAAACTGGCCGAAACCGAATATTCGGTCGGTTCCTGCTATAATACTTAAATTTCGCGAAATCAACAATATTTGTGTATTTAATTTTAAAAATGTTAGATTTAATAAAAAATTCATAAAAATTTATGGTTATTGCAGTCATTCGGATTGCAAAACATTTAAAATTTAGATAGAGGGACACCCCGCTATTTTACGCCCGCCCATATACATAAAATTAAGAGAGTTGCATATTTTATTGCCTGATACGAGTTGATTGAAAAATTGCGGCACTTAATTAAGAAAGGGCGGGCCCGAGCCCACCTCGAGGGGGGTCCAGGGGGGGGGCGAAGCGAAGGTGGGGTAAGTGGCTAGTCATACATTTCATTACTGCCCTATTAGTCGGGGGGGGGGGAGGAGAAATAATCCTAAACCCCCCCCCATCAAAAATTTCTGGCTACGCCTATGTCCCCTACTCAAATTATTATGGGCAATTATGACAAAATTAAATCAGAATCAGTTGTTAGAAATATAAAATTCGAACATGCGTCAAGATTTGATAGGCATAAGGATGATTTTATTGATTTGGCTTTAATGATTCGGAACCATCGCGAATATATACAAAAAATTGGGGATCCATTCCATATTTATTTATATAGCAAAAATCAGTTGGATCTTTGTAAGTCTTTAAATCCTTGTCCTGTTTTATATTTAGACGCGACAGGAGGGGATGTTAGGAAACCAAAATTTATTAATAAAAGAATTTTGTATTACGCAGGAGTTGTAATTATTCCAAAAAATCAGCGTGTTTTTCCAGTATTAGAATTGATTTCACAAAACCATGATACAATATCTATTGGATCATGGTTATTGTCCTTTAAAAAATTTTGCCTTTTTTTTTTAATAAATATAAATGGTCTTTTTTTTAAAAAATTGTTACCGATTTTAGTTTTGCAATTATTAATACGGTTGTTATTTATCTTTTTGGTTATAGGGATTTAGTTAATTATTTAGAAACTTTTTATGATGCTTTAATTAAATGTGACAATAATTTATATTTATTACCTTCTTTACATATATGTTATTGTCACTTTTTCAAAATTATTTGTATGGATATAAACAAAATTTTTTCCGATAAAAATGTGAAAAAATTTTATAAAATTGTATTGCCAGTTTGATCAATATGGATGATTTAAAAACTATCGAATTTTGGTTCCATAATTTCGCAATACTGTCTCTTTCGGAAAATTTCAATTTTTTAGCTAAGAACGCGTTTAATCAAATTGTTAAATTATCCAAAGAGTTTCAAACTCGCGAATTTTTCGATCTAGAAGAAATTGAGAAAATTAATGACATAAATAACGACGTTAAATATGAAACCCAATATCAAAGGAGTCCTTTTTCGTCCATTTCAATAAATTTTGGCAAAAATTAAAAAATCTATTAGATCAATCGCAATGCTATTTGAATCCTGCACGGATAAAGAATTATTAAAAGAGTTTTTGAAAATAAATTTAGAAAATTTTCTTTTATAATTTTGAGCCAAGAGTTTCCTATTGTAATACGTATTTTTAATTTTCATTAATTTGCAAATTAATGAATATATGCTATCTTTATTAGTGTAACCTTTATTTAAAAGGTCCGATTCACTTAGGGGAATATTTTCATAAACAATTTTGATAAATAAATCTAAATCAATGGATCAATTTTGGTTTTCATTTTTAATTATTGAAAAAAAAATTTGGTAAATATCCGTGGAAATTTGGAAATCTATCTATACGAATTAAAAAAAGGAAATTAAAAAAAAAAAAGGGAATAAGCATGCACCAAAAAAACAATGTTATTAAAAAAAAAAAAACAAGCTAGCATTCAGAATTTAAAAATAAAATGCCCTAGTAAAAAAAAGTTATTAAAAAAAAAAACATTAACTAAATTGCAGAATTTAAAAAATCTAATTATCATGCACAAGAAAAAAACAATGTTAACAAAAATTAACGCAACTAAAAAAATTAAATAGTACAACAATTAAAAAATGTATTTAACATGCACAATTTAAAAAATAAAAAAGTATTAAAAAAAAAAAGGATTTAAAAAATAATTATCATGCAAAGAAAACAAAAATAAAAAAAAAACAAAAAAAAAAACATAACTAATTGCAGAATTTAAAAATAATTATCATGCACAAGAAAAACAATTAACAAAAATTAACGCAATAAAAAATTAAATAGACAACAATTAAAAAATGTATTTAACATGCACAATTTAAAAATGTTATTAGCAAGATAATAATAAAAAAGAAGAAATGTAAAAAGCAAAAAGAAAAATATACTATAAGCAAGATTTAGACCTACCATCTGAAGAAATAGGAAAAAGCACAGCATGCGATAGGCACTCTACACTAATTCCAAACGGAATGAAAATTTCTATTTATTTTTGTTTTATATAAATTTATAAAATAGATCAAATTATATAACGAACTTTTTTGTGTATGAATATGAATATTTTTTTCAATATCAAATATCAATTACAATTTTTTCCAATAAAATTTTTTTAAGATATATTTTATTTTAAAATTAAGCTTTTATATAGTATTGTTAGAAATAAAATAAAATAATTATTTAAGTCTTGATTAATTTAACCACGTAATTAATAATTGGTGTGATACGTCCCCCCCCTTTCTAACTGGCTTGGGTACACCAACGTTGGGCAAAATAAAAAAATAAGCCTATTATATGGATTATAAAGAAATTAATTGATTTATGAAATTTAATTAAAATGATTAGACCAATGGTTTCCAAACTATATGTTATCACGCCTCCCTTAAAAATATTTATCGTAAAACGCCTCCCGGGTCGGATTTCCGAGATAATGCATCCCCCACCCCCATTTATTAAAAAAAAAAATAAACATAATATAAAATTTTTTATTACAAAAATATTTTTTTATACAATCAACTTTTATTGTTTAATTATAAAACTTTTGGAGTCATTTAGGAAATTGCTAGCTGTGGCACCCCTATGACTAGTCCGCGCCGTACTAGGGAGGCGTCCCTCTCAGTTTGGAAAACCCTGGATTAGAGGGATTTCCGAGAAAATTTAAAAAAAAAACTGGAAAAGTACATCAGTAAAGTACTAGTACTGTTTGGCCGATTTTAAAACCTCCCCGGATTGTGTGCCTGGGAAATACCTCTTTATTTATTTTTTAAGGTATTTTTAGGCATCGAAGGCCTATTTGATTAAATTAATTGGTAGCTCAATTAAAATAAATTTTTGTCGCATGGGACAGCATGCGAACCCGTGACCCTTAGTACAAATGCCCAGGATGCAAGCTACTACACCTCGGTCCGAGGGCGCCTGAGGGGGTACCTACAACCTCCTATATCATTTCCTTCTTCTTTTAAATTTTACAAATAGAAACAGACAGACAATTTTGCAGGACATACTATTTTGGACTAATGGAACCAGGGCCGGATTTAAGCGTATGCCGCCTATAGGCTAAAGCCCTTTTGCCGCCCCCGAAAACGAAACGAATTTTTTCCGCCCTACGGAACGTTTTTTTTTTCTTCCTCGCTAAAGTTAATGTAATCGTAAAAAAAAAATCGAAATTTTTCTGAAGCTGCCAAAATGCGTTTTGAGGTCCCCTGAATCCGTTTAAGAAGTTTTTGGAATGCTGTCTGTGTGTGTCTGTATGTCTGTGGTAATTTTTTTCGTCAACGAAAACTCAAAAACTATTTGTTCAATTGTTTTGAAATTTTGCACCCATAAATTAGGGGTAGAGGCCAAGAACTGAAAAGCTTTTGGTAAATGTCGGACCATTAGGGGGGCTCTAGAGGAGAGGGCCAATATTTTTTTCTTACATAACCTATAATTTTTTTATATATTCAGAAACTAGACTTTCTCCCGAGTAAAATGATATATAATATTAGTACCCTAGTTTGTTAGATATTTGTTAAAAAATTATTTAAATTTGAAAATTGTGCATAGCAACAGTGCAAAATCAAAACAAATAAACAGTTGCGTTTTTTTTTTTTTAACATTCACACTTTTTTCTCATTCACACTCACACCACACATTCACACAGTCTTTTCGGCAACTCAGGCCATTTAAGACTTTAGACGATAACCGTTGTAATTAATATATCTATTGGGGGTCCAGGCATTTCTATTTAACGCGTTGCGTTATTTCTTTGAATAATGGGTGGGCAAAGTTGTGTGCTCGGCTTAGTCCGACCCTTTATTTAAGGATACAAAATTTTTGCCGCTTTTCGGGAAATAATGTTTCCCTCTAGTAAAAATTATTTTACTTTTTTTTTTTAGAGGAGCTAAATTTTTGCCGACTTACGGAATAATATGTTTTTACCCCCTCTTATTGTTTTTATATATCTCAAAAAGGACAAGTTCGTTTTAACAATGGAATAAATTGCCAATCCGCCGCCCCTCAATTTTTGCAGCTCTAGGCTCCGCCTTTTCAGCCTTTTTAGAAATACAGCCCTGAATGGGGACCTTTAAACGTTTATTTCGTTCGAAATTTCGAGTCCGAATTTTTCACATGAATCCAACCAATACTTTTATTTGTCTATAATATAGACTAATAATATAATGTAATATAGGCTCTATATATATATAAGTATATAGCGAAGAAAAAGCAATAATTAAATTAGAAATTGGGTATATTGAAAAGCTAAATGGTTTATATTATTTTCCTTTATCTATCTATTTATTCTAATTAAAAAATAATATACTTGGTTTTATATTTACGGCTTCTTAAGTCTTTTTATTTATTAACAGATCTGCACCAAAAAAAAAAAAAAAAAAAAAAAAAGTCGAGGAGATAGGAAAAGAGAAACAGGAAGCCCTACATTCAAATTATTTATTTTGATTTATTTTGTCTTAACTTAAAATATCAATTATTTTTGCAAATAAGAATTTTGATAACCCTGAAAAGAGCTGTTTTTTGTTTGATAATCTAAAGGCAATTAACAACCCCAATGTCCAGCCTAGTATTTACACCTAGTGAAATAATTAGAACAAAAATTAAGTTGTCGTTCAGTTGCACTAGAAAAATTGATTCAAAATTTGAAATCATTTTTTCCGGTACAAGTCCCCTGGAAAAATTAATGAAAAAAAT
>JAKCPI010022188.1:0-16303 GCA_023213315.1 Euborellia annulipes | reverse complement strand
ACTATCCGAACAATTTTTAGATTTGATGCTTAGCTCCCTTTTGATTTATTTACCGCATCATTAAATAATTATTGCTACCAGAGAGTGTTGATAATTCGACCCGTCCGAGTGTATGTCGTCTAATAGCCAATAATTTTGCTTTTCTTGCCTGATAAAGGCCCAATAAATAGTCTCACATTACAGGTTAATAATTTCTAACATGGGGAAATTTCGCCCACGTGATATTAAATCGTTAACCACTCTCTCGTCTTTTTCTTTATCCTAATTAATTATTTAAGCCGCTTTACTTTAACCAATGGACAATTATTTAAAGAATCGAACGTGTTTTCTAAGGATTTAAATGTTAGGGGAAATATTTATCGAAAAAGGGAGATTAAGCCAATATTTTCTTTTTATTGATATTAACCAATGTAGGCCTATAATAATAAAGAATAATCATTTTTTTTTTTAATCCAATAAAATGCGAGAGAGCATAAACATGGGAGTGATCCTAAAGTATTGTCGCTAAAATTAGCCACTCCACCTGCCAGGGAGGCTTTGCTACCCTGGACCCCCCCTTCATTTCAAACAATTCCGATTCTCTAGTTCTTCATCTTATATGATGAAATATTCAATTCATCAGAATCAATGTGTCTATCTATTGAATTTATATATAAAAATCTGGTGTGACTGTCGCACAGCACACAATTGTGTACTGTGCTTGTCACACCAGATTTTTTGTGTCGACATGTATTTAGTTTCCGACAGTACATTACATTTGAATTCAAGAAGTAATTTTTTTTTTTTTTTTTTTTAAATAAAAAAAACATTTACACTCGCAACGTTTTTGAAGAGTCAAGAACGGGGAGGACGAAATCAGGGAGAGTATCTGCTCGCAAAAATAAAAAAAAAATATAAATTATAATTTATTAAAAAAAATAATTTGAAATTTTATTGAAAAATATTAAAAAAATTAAAATGGAATAAATTGAAGATTGGTGTCTTGATGGCGATGAATGTAGTAATGACGTTTCGGTCGCATCTGGCCGACCTTCGTCCGAAACGCACGGCAAGTGAAGACGGATGTTTCTCGGCGAATATTGCAAATGTTGATCGTCCTTCGTCCGAGACAAGTAATTGTAGTTTGGCAGTCTCTCTCCCAGACAATAGTGATTTTGATATTCGGGCAGCCCAAGAGCCAGGAAACGAGAGATCTGCTGATTGTGAAGTCTTCTCTGCCAACCACCGATTCATGGAGATGCTGATGGCATCACAGCCAACCATCGAGTCATGGAGATCTGAGGGCCTTGCCAGCCAGCCCGCAAACGAGTAGTGTATTTCTGTCTGTTCATCGACCAAATCTGCTCTCCATTGGGAAGGGGAACAAAAGGGATTAATTTCTTTAATTACAAATTTCTCAATAAATTTTTATAGTGAAACTTTTACTATATCCTCCCAAATTTTTTAACTCTTCTATCAGGATGTCGCGTTATAGGTCTTGACGTCAATTGCTGTGACGCTACAAGTCATGACGACTTCACAATCCGTGACGAAGTTGAAATTTAATATATATAACGAATTATAAAAAAATAATTGTGAGATTTAATAATTCAATTTTTAAATTGATAAAATATAATTTTTAAAATAATTTAAAATGATCCCGAGCCAGCCAGTTTCCCATAATTACGAAAAGGCGAGGGTCCGCCGAAGGTGGGCCCGAGCCAGCAGGTGGGGGTCCAGGGAGGCAAAGCCCCCTAGCTAGACGCGCCGCCCACCCTTCGGCGGGCGGCGCGGCTTAGTTACCAAATAAATATTGTTCACTGTTCTGTATTGATTTACCATTATCATTCATCATTTTTCCAATTATTAAGTTAAGATTAAAAACGCAATTTTAATACCCTTAATTGAACAATTTTCTGAAAACTTTCAGTTAAACGCCTACGATCCGAAAAAAGTTTCACTTGCATCGTGGTTTCATAAAACCACACAATGATTTTCTTTTAGATTTTTTATATTTAAATTTATATTTTAATAAGAAAAGGTATTAATAATCTTCAAGATTATTCCTGAACTGAATTTATAAAAAAAATTTTAAAAATTAAAATTAGCGAAATCAAATAGCGGTATTAAAAAAATAAAAAAAAAAAACCCTGGGATCGTTGCGCACTTTTTTCTCATTCACACTCACATTCACACAGTCTTTTCGGCAACTCAGGCCATATAAGTCTTTTAAGATAAGGGAGCGTACAAGTAATACGAAACACCCAATTTTTGACCACCCTCACCCCCATGTAGCGCGCCGTAATATTTTTCTGGACCCGCCCCCCTAGACGTTACGTTACGCTCAAGTGGCCATTTTTTTATCTTAAGTGAACCGGAAAGTCAGCTAAAATACCAGTTACGTAACGCGTTGTTCAACCCCCTCCTTAAATTGTGTTACGTAAATACTTGTACAGGTACGCTCCCTAACTCGTTGACCCAACGCGTTGTATTGACAGATACAGCGAACCCGCGACCTTTCGGTATAGGAGGTATGCACGCTACCCATTACGCCAAACCCGGGGGCTATAGAGTTCTTATTTCCTAAGAAATTGACATCACATAATTTAGTCTGACCTGATTAGTCGTTCGGAATCTAAAGTGTTTTAAACTTTCAAATTAGAAATTACCGCAGCGCGGTAAAATGGAATGATAGGAAAAAATAAATGGTGAAATCTTTAGCTGAAAAATCATTCTTTCAAACCGTATAATAATAATAATAATAATAATAATAATAATAGCTTTATTTGCGATATACATATTCAATAATACATGGACATTAAATTATTTATATTTACAAAGCTTGAGACTTTGGTTTAATTAAACCGTAAGTCTGGTCAGGTCTTAACATTTTTTGAAATTAGAGCTCAAAACATTTTTTTCTATTTTCCATTCATGCTTAAATTAAAAATATATCTTCAATCAATGGTTGAATTCCTGCACCAATGTCCATCTGTACTTCCATGCTTCACTGGCAAACTCCGCCAGTCTTTTCCAATTCAGCCCATTTAAATACTCCAGGAAGAGGTTCCCTTGAGAGACATTTACTTCCCAGCCATCTCTCTCTGATGCCTGAAAGTATGGGACACACTGCCACAAAATAGAGCACATCTTCCTTCTCGTTTAAATTACACAAGCTGCATCTAAAATCTCTTCTTAGCCAGGATTTATAATTTAAATCTACAGCTTCTCCTCTAAGTTTCATTATCCATTTAATATCTTTTAGCTTCATCTGTTTCGTGATGTAGGTGTTTTCTCCAAGATTCCATTTGAGATCCCTGTAGATCAGATGAAACTTTGCTCCTCTTGCCTTTTCTCTCGCTTCTTCCATATAATGGTCCCTAACTCTTGGCACGAGGTCACAGAACTGGGACTCCCATTCTGAGACCATGTTAATTTCTTGACTTACAAGATTAATTCCACATCTATTTGCTAAGTTTTTTAATTCTTGGAACCATGAAATATTTCTTTTTATTATTTCCCTTGATAGCAATTTGGGGTATCTATTTTCGGACATTGTCAGTGGCTTTCAAACCGTATATTCACCATAATTATACCTCTTAAGACAGAGGAGATATTCAAGCCGATCAACTTTTTCGTGCATGCCTCCCTAACATCACGTCAAAATACATCAGTAAAGTACTAGTACTCTTTTGCCAATTTTGATTAAAAGCTTATTTTCACGCCCTAGAGGGGTGTCTAACTTAAATATACAATTTCAACCTCCTAGCTCAATTCCTTCATGCATCAAATTGAACACACATAGACACACAGGTACACAGATCATGTTGCGAAAACCTGTTTTGGACTCAGGGGACCTCAAAACGTATATATCCATCAAAATCTCGACATCGAATTTTTGACATGAATCCAATACAGTACTTTCTCTCTCTAGATCAGTGGTTCCCAACCTTTTGAAGCCCACGGCACCCTTGGGACTAACATTAGGCACTATTAAGCACCAGCGGCACCCTTACTTGAATAAAAAAATCTGGTGTGACTAATGGTAGCACAGCACACAACTTTCTCTTACCTTCGGCAAGAGAAAGTTGTGTACTTACTGTGCTTGTCACACCAGATTTTTTGTGTCGAGATATATTAAGTTTCCGACACTACGGTACATTTGAATTTGAAAAATTTACAAACTATTTGAGGTTATGGATATGGAGAAAATATTGCTTTCCACAAATAAAATAATTTATTTTGCAAATATATCGGAATGCCTACGCAATCCATCTTCAGTGCATCAAATTCACAAATGTGAAGCGTGTGTTAATGATAAAATTTTTTTGTATTAGATGTCATTCAACAATCAGGGTGGATTTTTTCATGTGCAAGCCACTGAGGGAAAAACTATACATGTATTTTATACAGCTGGTTAAAATCCCTTTTTTGCAAAAAACTGTTTTTCACAGTGACCGGTTTGGCTCAAGCAAGTTTTACTACTTTTTTTTTTTGCAAAAAAGGGACTTTAACCAGCTGTATAAAATACATGTATAGTTTTTCTCTCAGTGGCCTGCACATGAAAAAATCCACCCTGATTGTTGAATGGCTTCTCATACAAAAAATTTTATCATTAACACACGCTTCACATTTGTGTAATTTGATGCACTGAAGATGGATTGCGTAGGCATTCCGAAATATTTGCAAAATAAATTATTTTAATTGTGGAAAGCAACCGCTGGTGTATATAATAATTTTTTTTTTTTTTTTTGAATTAATGGATTGAACGAGTTTTTTATATATATATAAAAGAATCTACTTTTTGAGGAAGTTTACTCGTCTTTCACTTCAGGTGGATAAGGTGAGTTATGATTAAAAACAAAATGTTTTTTTTTTTTTGTATGTTGGGATTTTTATTGCGACTGTTTTTTCTGCAGATTATCACAGTTTCGGGGTCAAATTCCCCCACCTTCAGGCTGAAACAACATACATATCATCACAATTTTGCTCACAAATGATGTCAAATTCTTTATAATTGAATTATAGCGTTATGATTTGTACAAAAGCTAGTGAAATAAAAGAGATTTTTCTTTTTTGTTATTTCTTTTTTTAGCTAAACAATTTTTCATTTTTTGTTTTATTTTTATGATAAATTATACATGCACACAAACCTAAGTAATGTTTTTTATTATTATTATTAAACATATATATATAATTATCAACCACCTACCTACAATAACCCAGGTCCATTTTCATGATAATTGGAAATGTTGAATTTCCTCAATGTCATACGAGGGTTTTTTTTTTATTTATTCCAATATCTCGCGGCACCCCTAAGGCAATCACGCGGCACACCGGTTGGGAACCACTGCTCTAGATATTAACATATATACAGTAGAGGTAAGAGAAAGTAAAAGACAAAACAATTAAATAATTAACGTCGGGAATTTGATCCAAGCTCAGGATTAAATTTTATGGGAATTTATTTTCAGTACCCCCCTGTTGAGGAGATATTGATAAGATCATTAAGCCGATTTCTTTTGTGTTAAATTTATGATGCCGTAGATACGTAAATGTTGTTTTGTTGTAAACAACAAACAAATGAGCGAGAAAGAGAGAGTGAGAGAGAGAATCCATGAATAAGGAGGATCCTTCTTCTTCCTTTGTATGACGATGATGATGACGTGATTTAAATACAAAGTAATAAAAATACTCATACATGCATCGCACATCTTATAATAATACCAATTTCGCAGCGCGTCATCGGCATTTCCTACCATATGTTTTTTCTTCAAAGCTGCGATGTTGGGAGAAAAATATGACGAAATCCATTCTGTTTTTTTCCCTATGCGATTTAAGGCTCTTATGGAGGGAAAACTGTTCGGATGTTTTTGCCGATAAGATGGCGTTAGGAGTCTTAAAAATTTAGTCAAAAAAACCCAACAAAAATTTGCCGCAGATGGCAGGATGGTAGGGCAATATTTTTTTTTTTTTTTTTTTTTTTTTAACATTCACACTTTTTTCTCATTCACACTCACACTCACACACACATTCACACAGTCTTTTCGGCAGCTCAGGCCATATAAGACATTTACGATAACCGTTATTTATGTATTTTTATATATATTAGGGTCCAGGCATTTTTATTTAAGCCATCTGGTATCCAGATGGCTTAAATAAAATCATCGGACTGCCTGGGGTCCGAACCCGCGACGTTTGGTATACGAGGTTAGCACGCTAACCTCTACACCATGCCCCGTGGGCAGAGCAATATTTAAACTCAAGTATTTGATTAATTTTTGTTGATCTCTAATAAAAAAAATCTGGTGTGACTGGTCGCACAGCAGATTTTTCGTGTAGACATATATTTAATTTCCGACAGTACAGTACATTTGAATTCAAGATGTACAATTTATAAGTATGGCAAAATATTTATATTTTGTTACCATGGCAACCATTTCTGTACAAGAGTAAAGTGGTCTTCAGAAGATTTCAATGGCAAAATGAGAATATACATTTTAAAGAGAATCTGAAAAATAATTGATTTTTGAATTTTAAGCAAAATCGTTTGGGGCGAATTTTGAGAAAATCGAAAAAAACTGAAAAAAGTATATCAGTAAAGTACTAGTACTCTTTGGCCGATTTTGATTAAAAGCTTATTTTTATGCCCTAAGGGGATGCCTAACTTAAATTTAAAATTTCAAGCTCCTAACTCAATTCCTTCATGCTTTAAATTGAACCAAGACACACACACAGACACACAGACAGACAGACCATGTCTCGAAAACCACTTTTTTGGATTCAGGGGACCTCAAAACATGTATACCCATCAAAATCACGACAACATAAAAAAGACTTTAAAATTCCTTAGTAGTTGCGGACTAAAAATTCAATGTGCCCTCCTCAAGTACATTAAGCATATAAAATTTGGCAGAAGCCATGTCTGATTAGTGATTTATATATATAAGAACACCTATATATATAATTCGCTAATGTCCGTCCGTCTGTCTGTCACGCTCTATTTAGGCAACTTCCCTTTGGAATTTTCAAATGAAATTTTATATGCTTAAAGAAGACCTTCTCGGTATTACAGAAAAATTATTTCCATTCCGAAATTCCTATAACTTTTTGAGTTATTAATTCTTAAAGTTACGATTTCTCCCATAGGAAATGTATAGAAAAATATTTTTGTATTCTTTGCATTTGTGTATTCCATGAATGTTCTATTAAATCCTCAAGCAGGCACTGGATTTGAATGGAATAATAATAATTTTCTTTCCTTAATTAAGAAGAAAGGCGCGCCCTCGGGGCATGGTGTAGAGGTTAGCGTACTAACCTCATATACCAAACGTCGCACAGTGGGCTGAAATAGGAAAAAAGCGGCCATAATTCGAAAAAATGAACTTCAAAATATAAAAACAACGTTTTGCACACCAATAATAGACTATATGTGGACCTCAGGACAATAATTCATTTTTTTTTACCCAACCCAAACCAGAGTTATAGAGCGCCAAAGTGGGCAAGAAAACTTACTAACTTTTCTTTGCGTTTTAAGTCGATATTCAGGAATTTTTTTCATGTATTAATATTGATCCAATTTTAATGAATTTTTTTTTGAATCATAGATAAATTAATCTACTTTCTGAAAATATTTTTGTTTTTCTTGTATTTCAGTTATTTATTTTTAAATAAATTTTTTTTGTAAGTAAAAAAAAAGCAATATAAATTTTTTTCAATTTCAAAAAAGTATATGGGATCCATGCGGATCCCTAACAAACTCAATAGATTCTGAAACTAGAATACATGTAGAACATGATTGCATCGAAACTTTTTGCCCGAATTTGCCCGCCGAATTTTTATTAATTTTTTTATAATTAAATCTGCAGAAAAACAAGTGATTTCCGTCAAACCATATGAACTTCTCTCTGCTTTACAGATAATATTGAAACGTGACAAAGGGCTGAAGGACAAAATAAAATCAGGCAATGATTAGAATGACCATAAAATTTTATGGTGGGGGCTCAGATTTTGTAATCTTTTGAAAAAATAATCTATTAAAAGGGAATATCCAATATTTGAAAATTTTATCTTTTCTTGTTCATATTCTTATTAATATTATTGAAATAACTATATTATTTTTGTATACAAGTGATAAAGCCCCCCTGGACCCCCTTACATGCCTTCGGCGAGCAAATGCATCAAATTTATTCTTGCTCACTGTTTGGAAATTTTGCAATTGCTCGCCTTCGGCGCAAAATTTTAAAGTTTTAAATTTCCTTCACTGACTCCACTTCCTTTGTCTCTGGCCAATCAGCAAGAGAGAGTGGTAAACAGGAACATAAAACAGAAGTTAGTGGCTAGAGCTTTATATTATAGTAATGATATTTATTTTTTAGCAAATAATTTTTATTTAAGTATAATGACAGAGACATAGAAGCCGACTCCAAGGGGCCCAAGGGGCTCGAGCCCCCTCCCCCCCCACCCCCCAATGTTGAGGGAAGAGAAAATAAGTCATCTTTGTAATCAGCAATCCATTAAAATGTATATAAAGACGTATTGCTTATATAAGCTTATATCAAAAAAAATTATTTTTTGACGCTTTGAGTAAGGGGTAGTTCACCCCATCTAATATATTTTGTAAAAATAAATGACATTTTTGTAACGAGTGACCTTTAAAATGTATATAAAGACATATTGCTTGTAATTACCAAAACAAAAATATTTTTTGCTTCCTTCAGTAAGGGGTAGTTCACCCCATGTATGTTTTTAGTAAAAATAGATGACATCTTTGGAATCAGCATCCATTAAAATGTATATAAAGACATATTGCTTGTAATTATCAAAAAAAAAATTTTTTTGCTCCCTTCAGTAAGGGGTAGTTCACCCCATGTATGTTTTTTGTAAAAATAAATGTCATTTTTGTAAAACGCATATTTTTTTTGATTTTTTGACATATGTTTTTCTTTATATTTCACACATCATAATTTTTTTTTCAACTTTGTCAAGGGGTAATTTCAACCCCTTTCGGTAAAATATGAAAATATTGAAGGGTATAGAAGAACATATGATTATGTATGTATAGTTTTAATTTTGTAAAAATCCGCCCAAAAAAAGATAATTATGGCCGCTTTTTTTCGATTTCAGCCCACTGTGCGTCGCGGGTTCGGACCCCAGGCAGTCCGATGATTTTATTTAAGCCAATTGGATACCAAATGGCTTAAATAAGAATGCCTGGACCCCTAATAAATATAATTATTTATACAACGGTTATCGTAAAAGTCTTAAATGGCCTGAGTTGCCGAAAAGACTGTGTGAATGTGAGTGAGAGAAAAAGTGTGAATGTTTTTTAAAAAAAAAAAAAAAAAAAAAAAAAAATTTCTTCATAATTAAGAAAAGGCGAGGGTCCGCCGCAGGCGGGCCCGAGCCAGCTGGAGGGGGGTCCAGGGGGGCGAAGCCCCCCTGTCTAGATGCCAAGGCGGGCTCCACCGGTTCTCATAATTAAGAAAAGGCGAGGGTCCGCCGCAGGCGGGCCCGAGCCAGCTGGAGGGGGGTCCAGGGGGGCGAAGCCCCCCTGTCTAGATGCCAAGGCGGGCTCCACCGGTTCTCATAATTAAGAAAAGGCGAGGGTCCGCCGCAGGCGGGCCCGAGCCACCTGGAGGGGGGGTCCAGGGGGGCGAAGCCCAACAACGAAAACCCCCCAAAAGCGGGGGGCGGGGGGAATTTTTAAAAAAAATTACCACAGACAATCACACTCACAGACATCATTACAAAAATACTTAAATACATTCTGAGGATCTCAATTTGGCAGCAACGTTGAGGGGTTCCCTAGGACTTGATTGTCACAAGGGATTAGATAACACTGCCTTAATTTAAATTGAAAACCAGTTAATAGAAGTTTTTTTATTCTGAGAGAGATTACCCCTAAATTCTCCTCCCCCCACTCTACCACCACCAATTTATATAGTATTATTTTTTTCTTTAAATAAAAATTTTAGTTTATTTTTCTTGGCTGAATTCCATTATTATATTTTTTTTGTTCGTAATGAATGATTTTCTTCCTGAACGATATAAGATTTCACTTAAGCGTTTTCTATCGTAACAAAACCATAATTGGGTCACCATTGACGTAAAAAGTAAAAAGAATATTTATTGATTTTAATTTTGAATAAATATATTAGAAAAAATCTAAAAAGTATTAAATTAGTTTGGTGCTTGCTATTTCTCAAACGGATTTGTTTGTGAGTTCAAAATGATTGATTGATATACGATCTTCTAAAAAAAAAAACAAATGATGTTTTTTGATTTGATGAATATTTTCCCGAGAAGGTTTTCGTGGGGACAAGGGGCAACTACCGCTGCAAGGCCAGGGGCCCTTGGCCTCCACCATATCCAGACACTTCATTTCATATTTATCACCCAAAGATTGATATGCTTGTTTGTTGATTTTCTAATAAAATTATGATTTCTATATTATATTTATTTATTAGCTATGTCGCCACATTCATATACCTTATCTATATTCTATAAGTTCAGGAGGGAACGATTTATAAATATAATTATTAATCAAAATAAAATATAGCTTATATCGTTAAAAATTACAAATTTTCAATTGATTTACGGTAAACCTAATGATTCAAAATCCTTGTTTAAAATCATAATTATTCCATTTTAATAAATGAAAAGTATTTCTTAAATACAATAGGGATAACTTGTCATAAAACTTGAGAATATCCAATTTTTTAGAAAATAGTAAAAATTAAATTTTCATATGCAATATGATAAATGATTTCTTTATGTTATATAATACTTTTAATTCTTCAATGAAATCGTTATTTTTCTTTTATTTAAGTAATAGCATTTAAAGGCCAAAGAGTTTATCTGATTATTTGTCAAGTTAAAAATAATATATAATTTAATATATATATTATATTTTAATAAATAAACAATTTAAAAAAATATAAATAAAAGGTGTATTTCAATTTTAGATAAATTTCTTTCTTGGACTTTTTATTTAAACCATTCACTGAATGGCTTAAATAAAATAACCTGAATGGCATTCAGGTCTCGTCTCTATTTATTTCATTGATTGGTAGCCAAATAAATTTTTGCGAACCTCAGACCTCTACTACCAAAATGCGATATCTTAAGATAAATCTGGGGCTCGCTGGTGTAGTGAGCTAGGGTGTCGGCTTCTACAAAGAAGATCCCTTTTCAAATCCTTGGCGTGCGGGATTTTTCATTAAATAAAAATATTTATTTAATGTATACAAATCCTTAAGCAGGCACTGGATTGGAATATTGGATCTCACCAAAATAGCCCTCAGGCAACTCTACGAGGGTCCGCGGGACTTGGAGTAGTCGGTAGCGTGCCTACCTTCTTTACCGAACGTCGCGGGTTCGGACCCCAGGCAGTCCGATGATTTGATTTAAGCCATTTGGATACCGCGCGCCGGTGCTAAGGGACTCCTTCATGGGCGTACCCAGCGAGGGGCAGGGGGGCAGCTGCCCCCCCCCCCCCCTAGAAGCAACAAAAAAAAATTAAATGTTTATAAAGTGATGAAACGAAACAAAATTGGTGGTTGGCGACGGGGAATGATTCTTTTTGTTAGGACTCGAGGGTTTTTAGGCCTTTAATTCGAAGGCTTTTCCCCTCTATATAAAAAATAGCTATGTCACAATCTGGACGACCATGATCTGCCCCCCCCCCCCCCGGACGACCATGATCTGACCATGCCCCCCCCCCCAGATTTGATCCTGGGTACGCCCATGGACTCCTTCCTCAAATTAGTACATCCTCCATAGCATAGAAGAGGTTGGATATAGGGAGCCAGTTGGAACCAGAAATAAGGATTAGTTCACTAGCTAGAGACGAAAGCAGGAGGAGGAGTTAGAGATAGGAAATGATGTAACTTCACGGGGTGCCGGTAGATGGCTAAGGCCAGAGGCCGGTTGGGTTTGAGGTGTGTGTCTTTGTGCACGTAAGCACCTCGGGTAAATAAACGGGGATCCTGATAGGAATTTCAAATAATAATAAGATGAATCTTAGACAATAATCAGTACTAGCTCCTTCTTCATCTGAATCGATTGTATATTAAAAGTTTTCAAAATAGTCCTTATTCCCAGCTTATTAACATGGGAATTGACAAGATACCGAGGGAATTTACTAGGAACCGATCGAATATTCGGTTTCGGTTACGGTTTTGGCCAAAAAGTAGCCGAAACCTGAGTCTGAAAAGATGGGATGAGACTGGCATGCAAAAAAAAAGGTCAAATGATTTTCAAAAGCGGAAAAGGTGCGGAAAAAAATTTAGTCTCCCTAAAAAAAAGAGGTAAAATGATTTTCACGGGAGGGGAAATAATTTCAAAAAAAAAAAAAAAAAAAAAAAAGGTAAAATAATAATAATTTTTTATAGGAAATACAAGTTTCGGTTTCGGCCGAAAATCTTGTTTCGGTCGGACCCTAGAATTTACCCACTAATGTAGTCCTTGGGTTGTGAGAGGAGGGGGGGGGGGGTGAAATAAAATTATTTTAATCCTGTTTCGAATTTAGATATCATTCAGTTGTTTTCTCGCTTGTTTAAATCTTTTCGTATCTTAATGAATATTTAAGGAAATTTAAAGATTTGGCTTAATGCCAGTTTGGCTGATATTTAGCGATCAATTCAACTATAACAATTTGTCAAACACTTATCTTTAAGCTGTCAGAATGAATGAAACATACTTTAGGACATTACAAAATGAGGCGCTTAAATTGATAACGAAAAAAGGGTACTTTAAAAAAAAATATAATTTTTTAAATTTTTGAAAAACTTAATTTTTGACAACTTAATAATCCAACTATTGATAACTTCCATATTAAACCTTATCATATGAAGTTCTTACTGTATCATATTCTATTCCATTTTGACCAAACCGGCTATAAGTGGAAAATTCAAGATAAATAAATGAATAATATTTTTACTTTTTAGCATATATTATATTAAAACCAATAACAATTGTTAGGGATGAAACGATACGAGTAAATACAAATACTTACTCGATACTTTTCTTTCGATACCAAGTACTTTTGTAATCGATACTTTGGAATCAAGTATCAAGTAAGTATCGGTCAAAAATACTCGTATCGATACTTGGTCCACGTACGCAATGATTAGGTTGGTCGGAAGAACATTTACGTCCATTTGTTCTTATTTACAATAGAAATAAGTGGAATGGTTTGTTCCACTGTATTTTAATTTTTACTTTCTCTTTTATTATTGGAGTGCTCAACAGGGGAACATCTTGAAAAATTATTATTTTTGGGTAGTACCTCTAAAACTGAATTTTTTTCTTAGTCGTCGTACTTGTTGTTTTATGGGAGTGGAGACTTAATCAAGATCCGCAGGGACTTTTCAGCCAGGAGATTAAATCAAAAAAATATTTTATTTTATTTATATTCGACGACGTTTCGGTCGGCAATCACGACCTTCATCAGGGCGAATATTGTCAATTATACACGATCTTAGGTATTTTAATATTCATTGCAATTAAATCTACAATTTCTTTTTACTTTGATTTGTGCAAAAATATTATCATGCCCGGAGGTCTCCGTTGATGAAGGTGGTGATTGGCGATCGAAACGTCGGCAAATAGAAATTAAATAAAAGATCTTTATTTAAACTTCTGGCTGGAAAGTCCCTGCGAATCTTGATAATATAGTCCCTAAGTACTTACTGCTGTTTTTGATTATTTTTAATTGTACGAAAAAATTGACCGATACGAGTAAGTATCGATACTTTTCAATCGATAAGGAGTAGGTACTCGATACTTTGCGACCGATACCAGTATCGAGTAAAAGTATCGATACCTCAGTGGTATCGTTTCATCCCTAACAATTGTAAACACAATACATTTCTTTATGGAGATAAGTAGGGTTTTATAAATGTACCGGGATTACATCTTAATTAATATAATAAATATTTTACAAAAATTGTTAAATGACAAGTATCGTTTAAAATCTATACGACCAAGAAAATTTTTATAAAGACTAGGACTTAAAAACTAAATTATATAAACCAATTGTTTTGTTATTTAGGTCTTGTTTAAAGAGCTGATCAAGGATTTTATTAAAAGATCTGGTCAATTACTTGTCGCTAGTAGAAAAGAATTAGAAATATTGGTCAAATCATCTTCAGTGCAATCAACAGATGTTTTGCAAATCGTTACTTTCTCCCATTCAATATGACAAAATAGCTGAGCATTCCATGAATGCTATTTTTGTCAAATGGGATGGGAGAAAGTAACAATTTGCAAAACATCTGTTGATTGTACTGAAGATGATTCCATATCACTGGGGTCGAAATATTTACAAATAAACGAGTAATATGCAAAAGTATTTATTTTTGGCCAACGGTCCTTATAATTAAATTGATCATCCTTACGGCTATCTACAAACAACATCATTATTATTATTATCAATATTTTTATCACCATTATTATATACATATCGACGCACTAATTAGTAAAGTGCCTAACTCCACTTTCTTTCGAAAATCATTTTTTTGTATTTTCTATTGAAAAATATCATTCTCCTTATGCCCTGAACTGGGTAAGAGCGTAATTCATTTTTTTTCAGTTCGAAAAGTTTTTTTTTTTTTTTTTCTCCCTTCACACTCACACTCACACACACATTCACAGAGTCTTTTCGGCAACTTGGGCCATATAAAAAACTTTGACGATAACCGTTTTGTAGGAATTAACATACAATTTGGGGTTCAGGCATTTCTATTTGGGCTATCTCGTATCCAAATGGCTTAAATAAAATCATCGACTGCCTGGGTCCGAACCCACGAAGTTTGTCCGAAAAGTTGCCGCACGAAAAGTGTTTAGCAGTGGCTCTAACAATGACAATGAAATATTTTTTAGCTCTCCTGGAAAAATAAACAAAAAAATGTAGTTAGGCACTTTACCAATTATAATTAGAAAGTCGATATTCATCTTTTATCATTTTGAAATTTCTCAAAGTCCTTAAAAAACCCTACCTTGGGGGGGAGGGGGGGCGATGCACCATTGGAAGGAATATTTTTTCTCGTGCTATTAAAATTTCTAATGCAATGAATTCAACGAAAGATGCAATATCATAGGAAGTCGAGTCGAGTCAGTCAGTATATGACAGTTTCATATTATGACACTGTATATTTGATTAAATATAGACAGCCACCCCGTCGCCCTGACTCACCTTCACGATGGCTAGTTTTCGAAATAAATCTATATTCATTTTAACGCTTATTGAATGAGATGAAATTTTTTGTTTCAACCATGATTCGGAAACACAGATGATTTGAGAGACCCACAAAACTTTAATTAAGCTTCCCTTATTTTGAATTGAATTATCTTCAACCTTTAAAATACCAATCGTAAAAGAAACGAGGGCATTTTTTTTGCTTCTTTCAAATATTGATAGAAAATAATTTTTTTTAACAGTATATTTGTACTGGACGTAGATAAAGCAGCAAGAAATCAAATATTTACCGGTAGATTCATTATCAATGCATATAGATTTATGAAAAAAATTTTGAATCACTTTTCTTTCTTTTTAAAATGAAAAAATGATTCATTATTATTAGTCATAATGTAAACTAGGGCATTTAACCTTTGTGCTAATAATATGTTTTATATCTTTATTCTTTGAAGCTACTTGTATTATCTAAATTTTGTTCTATTTCCCATCGATTTATAATAGATCCCAGAAGTAGTTTAATGTACCGGCAGATGCCTAATCCACCGGGCTCCGGGTTATATAGGCCTGTAATCAGTCCCTTCTGCCTTTACCAGTAAAACTCAGTTAACTCAGATATAAAAGTTTTTTTAAATCAAGGAAGGGGCAACCTCGCTTCACACAACTTCAGATTATTTAACACATCCCACGAGAGATTTTTTGTAAAAAGATCCCCTCAACCTATCCGCAGGCCTCCACTGTCGAGGGCCTATGTTGGGTTAGCGAATCGATTTCGATTTTCGATTCAAACTCGAACTGATTACGAAATATAAGAAAACAACTGAAAAAAAAGTCCAAAGGGGGGGAGGTTGGCACCCCCCCTCCCCTTTTCAAATTAGCACAAAGTGTCAAGATCGAGTTATTAAAGTATTAAATAAGCAATAATTTGAAGGATTCAGAAAATTTCTATGCAATATTTAACTGTTAATTATAATTAACAGTATATTCGATAATTGTCGAAGTGCGAGTTCTTTTCACGCGAACGCCTGCCAGTCTGGCAGCCACCAATACAAAAAAGTAAATGAGAAAAAATAACTTGTTTCTTTGCTCCTTTCTTCTTCTCTTTCGCTCAAATATCTATATATA
>JAKCPI010022187.1:0-41611 GCA_023213315.1 Euborellia annulipes | reverse complement strand
TATTCACACTCACATTCACACTCACATACACACAGTGTTTTCGGCAACTCAGGCCATATAAGACTTTTAAAACGAATACTCGTATTTATAATATATATTTATTTGGGGTCCATGCATTCTTATTTAAGCCATTTGGTATCCAAGTGGCTTAAATAAAATCATCGGACAGCCTGGGGTCGAACCCGCGACGTTTGGTATGGGGGGGTTAGCACGCTAACCTCTACGCCATGCCCCGGGGCTTGAATCATTTATAAAAATTATTAAAAATTAAAATAATTAATCAAAGCGAATTGATTTTTTTAACCAAAATTTAAAAATTTCTACATATAATGATAAATAAACAAGGCTTGTGTTTCTAATTTCCCCCCTTGGTTAAGCCTTATACTAACTTTGGGTCTTCAGCTAGTTAACTACGATTTGGGCTTTTATTTAATCAAATGATTAGCATAACTAGATGCGAAAAGACTCGAAAGTCATAATCAACTTGCTTACCCGAGGGATAGCTAGTTAATTAGAAGTGAAGCAACCGGTTATAAACCATAAATGTACTAAAAACAACTTAATACAAATTATACATTAAAAGAAAAATTAACATGATCACCATGGGCGTAACTAGGGGTGTCGCCTCCTCCCCAGAAATCTTCCTGCCCCAAGAAAAATTGAGAAAATATGGGGCTTTCCAGGCCCTCTTTAAAATATATATTCTCATTTTGTCATTGAATTCTTCTGAAGACCACTTTACTCTTGTACTTCATAGGAAAAGATAGGAGAAATGGTTGCCATGGTAACAAATAATAAATATTTTCCCATATTTATAAATTTTACATCTTGAATTCGATTGTACCCTACTGTCGGAAACTAAATCCATGTCTACACAAAAAATCTGGTGTGACAAGCACAGAACACAACTTTCTCTTACCTTCGATAATCGAAAGTTGTGTGCTGTGCTTGTCACACAGAATTTTTATCATGTTAATAGAATCTTTGAAAATTGTATAATTAATTCTTGTTAATGCCAGGTCAATATTATCATCATATGAGAATTATATAGTGTTTAGGGCGAGTATTATGTTGATTCCCGGTAGTCGGTTGTCGGGTTCCCCGGTTGGCGAGCGATCCTCAAAGGATCGATGGATCTCATTAGGCGAGTCCAAATGACTTCCAATGGATATTTAATGTCCCTCGTCGCAATCATTCATTGATTCCCTTCATTTATTGAATTGGAAACAAAACCAACAGCAGTCAAGGGTTGTTCCCTCCCCCTCCCCCTCCCCACCACCACCACCTGACTTGTAGGGGAATGATCACCCTCTACACACCACCACTGCTCATTACATAGCAATGGAAAACAAATAGGTATTATTAGGTGACTTTTAAATGAATTAGAAATTTAAGCTCTATTTATAGATCCAATATAGCGGCATTCATATATACCTACCTTAATGAACATTTGTTGAATTATTTAAAAGAAAACAAAAATTTGGTATTGTTAATGACACAATACTTTCCTATAATTATATTTATGTTGAAATACAATAGAATAACTTTGGCTTTATTTTTATTCTTATTTTTCAGTGCTGCCATGATCAGGATGTTGAATGAAATAATTAATGTCTTCTTATTATTTAGATTTAAATTTATTAATGGAATAGTAGAACGTGGCTGTAGCTGATATGTTTAATAGGAAAGAGGATGCAGCTAAATAATTGAGCCTCAATTTTGTAATAAACACTTTATTAGTAGGACCTTTCGGCTGGGATCAACCCTACCATCTTCAGTCTTCAAAGAGCATACATAAATAATTTTATATACAAGGAATCTGTCGGGATATTTTTCCATTCTTGAAGGAGAACCTACCAAAGATGTACCTCGCTCGTTATTCGCTGTTTGAGAACTCTTCTGTCCTAATTCATCCCATAATAATTCGATTGGATTACAATCTAGGGTCTGGGAAGGCCATTCCATGTTCCGTAGAATTTTCTTTTTTTTTCTAATGACTGCAAATAGTTTTTACATAAACGAGACGTATGTTTTGGGTCGTTATCTTGTTGTAATACGAACCCCTTGCCAATCAAACGCAAGCCAGGTGTTTTGGCGTGTTGCTGCAGAATACTGTGATAATGTTCTTTTTTCATTGTTCCCGCTACTTTCACTAAATCTCCGATCTTATTATTTCCAAAACATCCCCAGACCATCACAGAGCCCCCTCCATGCTTCGCAGTTGAAGCTATGCATTGGGGCTTCATACGTTCTCCGGGCAGACGACGTACTACCAAATATTTCAAACTTCGATTCGTCTGTGTATAAGACATTTTCCCAGTCTTCTACTGTCCAATGTTTGTGTATTTTAGCCCAATGAAACCTTTTCTTCTTATTAATGACTCTTAGTAGCGGTTTTTTGGCAGCTATGTACCCATTGAGATTTTTAGCCGCCAGGCGCCGTCTTACTGTTGACTCACTCACTGAAGTTCAGCAGACAAATCACGGAAGGTTTTGAATCTGTCGCGTTTACTTCTCACTGTTAAGAACTTATCCTCATTTTTTGACGTTTTTCTGAGTGCACCAGAGCGAAGGATATCATTATACGAGCCTGTATCTCGATATCGGTGAATAGTCTTTACAACTCCGCTGACGGACAACTCTTTGAAGAATGTAAAATTTAGTTTTTTATTCATTATTTTAAGAATTTGTTGTAAAGTGTGTACATATACATATGTATATACATTTCTTTTTGTCGTCCGTAATAAATAAAAATTTATAAACAAAAATAGAACATTTTTTTATGTATTTCCTTTATATTGAACATTTTTATAGGGTGTTTCCAAACTTATGGAGGGTACTCTACATAAATAGAGTTGTCATTAGTTAATAATACAAGTTGTTTGCATTTTTTTGTCCAACGAATGTAATAATTCTTAAAATACCTACAAGTGTCAAGCTTATAATCATTATAAGCTTGACTGGGCTTGATAATTTTGTTTAGTGTTACTAGATCACAGATAATGGGTCTATCTCCTAGTGGTCTCATATCCAGAAAAGCAACCAACTGCTCGTACGATCAACCTACCGCACTAAACTAACTAAAATTGAAGCCAAAATTCGGTTTCGGCTGAAAATCTTGTTTCGGTCTGACAAGGAGTCCCCACGGGTTGTGGGTCACCGATTTTTTTCAAACTCATAGGATTTGAAGATTAGTATCTGGACATCAATTTCCTAAAGCAGTACGATGCACTACTCAAGAACACTCAAGAAAATCGACTTTGAAGACGATCAAGATTTCCGAGTTGTTTAAGTTTGGATAATTTTATTTATATGTAAACAGTGCCTGGTAGCCGTGAGAGTAAGCGCAACAGTCTACTAAACAAGGAGTCGCTGGTTCGATGCTTGTTCGGGACATTTTTTTTTTAATTTCAATTCTCTATCCGCATATACAGTATCTCTCATATTAACATTTATAAAATTGAAATTAAATTACCAAATATTTTTTCAATATAAATTAACATCTTTTATTTTTAATTACCACTAGTTACACACTGAAAATACGAATATTTATAATAAATTGAAATTTGGTATAAAAATTAAAAACATCTTATTGTTAAATAAGACGATTCGTTGCATATATTTTCATATATATATATTTTTTTTAAACACTCACACACACATGCACACAGTCTTTTCGGCAACTTAGGCCATATAAGACTTTAGTCGATAAAACAACACGGCGGTGAAAACTGTAGTTTTTAGTAGTATAGTTTTTAATTTTTATACCAAATTTCAATTTATTATAAATATTCGTATTGTCGTGTGTAAGGAGTGGTAATTAAAAATAAAAGATACTAATTTATATTGAAAAATATTTGGTAATTTAATTTCAATTTTATAATATAGTTAATATGAGAGATTCTGTATATGCGGATAGAGAATTGAAATTAAAAAAAAAAAAATGTCCCGAACAAGCATCGAACCAGCGACTCCTTGTTTAGTAGACTGTTGCGCTTACTCTCACGGCTACCAGGCACTGTTTACATATAAATAAAATTATCCAAACTTAAACAACTCGAAAATCTTGATAGTCTTCAAAGTCAATTTTCTTGAGTGTTCTTGAGTAGTGCATCGTACTGCTTTAGGAAATTGATGTCCAGATACTAATCTTCAAATCCTATGAGTTTGAAAAAAATCGGTGACCCACAACCCGTGGGGACTCCTTGTGAGCCTAATTCATAGTTATTTTTTATATCTTACATATTAAATTTAATCCCGGATTTATTTAACCTATTTCTTAATTTTAGCGGTAGGTGGCAAACCCATATTTTGAGACATTTTTTAAATCTTAATCCACTGTACCTGTAGAAGAGCAACAGTGCAGTTACGATTTCCTTACCATTGTTGACTAGTGGTCTAAAATAGTTAAACATTTATTTCTTTAATATCTGATTCGCCTCTCCATAGGCTATTTACCTGTAGTTTTCATTTTTAATAACAAAATATTAAAAATATCATTAAATTTTATTTCTTTTTAAAGAAAATTGAACATTGTCGAATTTTGAATATAAAGACATCGAAATTTGATGGACTTTTTTTTTAAAGATTATTTAATAAAAAAAATTACTTTTTAATCTATTGTATATCATAAAAAAAAATATACTTTCGAGAAAAAAAAGCCGGAAAAATTTTCATTAAAATAATTTCCTTCCCCTCCCACCCCCGTTTAAGATCGTTCTATTAGATAAGATAAGAGATTAGAGCCCCGCCTGTTTTGTTATTACGTAATAATAATTGATATTAATTGAAATACTTAACAAAATGTTATTTTTTTTTTTTTTCTATATCAGATGCAATTTTGCATAAAATAATAATAAAATAAAGGTTGTTTTTTATTCATGCATTTAATTATCAAACTATCGGCACCTCAGTGAGGTCTATTTTTTATATGAGAGGAGAAATTATTCTTCCTTTTTATTTTTGATTGTCTATAGACCATCAATTGGCAACCCTTGACTCAGTGAACCCTAAGTTAGCCATTTGAAAATTTCAAGTGACCCATATGAGTTCTGCTAACAATGTCTCTTCTCCCTTCTGTCATTAGTGTCAGACCTGACAGGTTGTGGTTAGGGATGTGGTATCGATTCCAGTAGTATTTAGTATTTTTCTTCTTTTCGGCATCTTAGGCCTTTTATACTTTAAACGAATCTTATTATTAAACTATGATATATATTGTGGTCAAAGCATATTTATTTATACCATTTGGTAATCAAAAGTTTATTATAGAATTTATTTATTTAATTAATTAACATATAATATTGAAAACTACATAGGTTATTACATATAAAATATGTACACTGAAAAAAAAAATCTTAATTTTACTGTGTTTTAAAATACTAAATTCCCTTGTAAATGATATCTACAATGCATTTATCTACAAAATTTACAAATATTTACGACAAAAAAACATTTTGAAATTACAATTTTAAGTAGAGTATGTTCACACACTGAAACTTGACTGGAATGACGTAATCCTCCATCTCTGTTATTTGGTATATAAGTACGTCGACGTTGTAAACAATCTTAATCTTCAATTCAAGATGTTCCTTTCTCGGCTCTCTTGGTTGAATTTAGGTGGTAGGTTTTCAAATTATTAATAAAATTTTTTGAATTTTATTAACAGGTTGTTATTATTAGGTTGGTTTACAATGCGGGCCGTTCACTTTCGCCATCTTCAGAACCTTAAAATAAATACATTTTTTTTTGTTCAAAGATTTAACATATTAAATATACATTTTTTTATCTCTTGCATCCTGTGAATACAATCCCAAACAATATTTTTTTAACTTGAATGATACTTTATTCTTTTCCAGCAATTTATTTCTAAATAAACTTAATAAAACTAATTATAGTTATATTAAGAAATATTTTTACTATTTTAGGTAAAAATTATTTCTTAATTGATTATTTAAAAAATAATATTTTATTAATTATGCAAAAACTGATTAAAAACAATTAGAGTATTTTAAGTGATGAATTATGAAAACTGAACCCTCATTATTTGGTGGACAAACACCTTTTAAACAACAGAGGAAGCGATTAGTCGAGTGGATAAAGCAGTAAAGCTTATAATCGTGAGTTCAAATCCACCTCTATGAACGATTTTTTTTTTTTTAATTCATAAATCAATTATTTTTTAGATGCTCTTTAAAATGTATTCTCATTTTGCCATTGAAATCTTCTGAAGACCACATTACTCTTGTGCTTCATAGAAAAGATAGGAAACATGCTTGCCATGGTAACAAAATATAAATATTTTCCCATACTTATAAATTTTACATCTGAATTCGATTGTACCCTACTGTCGGAAACTAAATACATGTCGACACAAAAAATCTGGTGTAACAAGCATAGAACACAACTTTCGATTACCGAAGGTAAGAGAAAGTTGTGTGCTGTGTGCCAGTCACACCAGATTTTTTAATCTCCAATTTATCCATTTATTCTATTATATCTCAGGTTGGAATTTAAGATCTCTATCTGTTCTATTGCCTATTCAATATCTCTCAGAATAGATGGATATATAGATGACCTGTTTGTTTATCTTATCTGTTAAGTTTACAATGCAATTGTTTGTTTGTGTTTGCCTCTCATAACAACAACAACAACAATAAGGTCCTCCATTCTGAGACAATAGTATCAACAATTTGTAATATAAGATGAAAAAAAAATAAGCGTATACGAACCGAATTAAAGGTAAAAAATGAAAGAAATTTCAATTACAATGATCGGAATTTTACTACTGAGCTATAAAACCCAGATAGCACAGTACGTCTTATGTACGTTTATGTACCTACATAAGACGCACAGTTCGTCTTATGTACGTACCTAAGACGAACTGTGCTATCTGGGAAGTGTAACTTCAAATTCTTGTTCAAATCTACAATCAGTAAGTCATCTATTGAATTTTTTGGTTTTTGACTGGTTTTTGAGATATAAATAATCATCAGAATTTGACTTTCGAGTCGGACTAATTAATCTAATCATATGATTAAAAAAAGAGCCCAGACTGTGGTTAGTTAGCTAAGACTTTTTTTTAAACACTCACACTTTTTTCCCACTTACACTCACATTCACACACACATACACAGAGTCTTTTCGGTAACTTAGGCCATATAAGACTTTAAACGATACCCGTTATTGATTAATATACATATTGGGGGTCCAGGCATTTCTATTTGAGCCATTTGGTAGCCAAAAATTAAAGCCTCCGATTTTATTACAATTAACGAGACGTTTCGAGAAAACTTTATTTTCTCATCATTAGTCTTTGTATCTGTCCCGGAGTTGTTAAAAGGGCACAATACATTTATTATGTATTTTCCTTATGGGTGAGTTATTCATTGACTTGTTCAGTGAGAATGATGATGGAGAAAATAAAGTTTTCTCGAAATGTCTCGTTAATTGTAATAAAATCGGAGGTTTTAATTTTTCGCTGCTCCTGCTTCCTTCCTTATCCTGTATAAGGCTTAACTAAGGGATGAAATTAGAAACACAAGCCTTGTTTATTTTAATTTTTAATAATTTTAAAAAATTATGGTTTTATTTAGTTGCTAAGGGAGTGTACAAGTATTACGTAACGCAAGACCCTCCCCCTAGACGTTACATATACGTAACGTAAACGTTATAACGCTCAAGTGGCAATTTTTATCTAAAAGTCACAATTATGTTGCGCAAATACCAGAAAGTCGCTAAAATACCATTTACTTAACGCGTTGTTTAACCTCCCCTCCCCCCCCTTGTAACGCATAGTAAAGTTGTATGAGACCCCCCTCCCCCCCCCCAAATTGCGTTACGTAATACTTGTACGCTGCCTAACTTCACAAAACTTTCCTTATACCTCAGATTATATGTGAAAAAATTCAACTCGAAGGTTAAGCGTGTTCTTGTTTATTATATCGACGATTTGCTATCTGTCGGATAAATTTGCTAATTGATTAGAAGTGAAGCAAACGGTCCTAAGTGCATGGCTAATGAGTGAGGACACAGACCGATGCAGCCTGAGCCTATATTTAATTGAAACCGATGTTTCGATCATCTTCAGTATAGTCAAATTAATTTCAATGAAGATTACAAAAAGAATTTATGTAGATGTCACATTAATTATTAATCTTATTATGAAAATGTTATGTATTCATTCCATTTATTAAATTCCCTAAGGAAAAATAACCAATTTTATTTCAACTTCAAAATTAAATTTATGACCTATTAAAAAAAAAAAAAAAAAAAAAAAAAAAAAAACATCCAGCTCTCTCTTCCTCTCATGTGTGTGTGTGTGTGTGTGTGTGTGTGTGTGTGTGTGTGTGCGTTGCACGCAATGCACGCACATTTGGGAGTGATTTAATATTTAATATTCTTTTTAGAATGATGATGAAAGGAAGTGAAGGAAGGCAGCCAGCCAACAAATAGAGAGATTATTCTTTAATTCTTCTTGTCAACGTTTTTGAATACTCAATGTATGTTTCTAACCAATCAGGATTTCAACCTTCTTTATTTATTCATTCAACGTTGTAATTTTGAATTCACAATAGGATATTTATTTTTTAAAAAGGGGGGAGGGTAAATGAGAATTGGTGGTTGTTCAGGAGATTATCTGTCGCTGATAAAATTCTTTAGAGATACCAGCTGTTTGATTAAATTAATATAGAATAGAATAATTTATTTATTGCCGGACAAGAGCTAGTTAGCTCCATTAACCTTATTTGAAATGCATGGACCCCCAATATGTAATTGGACCCTGTTATGCATTAGTGTGTCAAGCGCCAAAAAATTATAAAATTGAGTTAATCACGGAATATTGTTTCAAATGCTATAATTAATAGTATTTTTTATGAAATATGTCTTTAAAAAAATTTATATTTAATGTTACTTGCACAATTGACAAAAAAAATTATATATAATCCAATGAAAACAAAAAACTTTAATGTTAATTTTGTCAAAACTCGGTAGCTGGCGCTTGACACACTATTGCGTAACAGGGTCCAATAATAACGGATATCGTCCAAGTCTTATATGGCCTGAGTTGCCGAAAAGACTGTCTTAATGTGTGTGTGAGTGTGAGTGTGAATGAGAAAAAAGTGTGAGTGTTAAAAAAAAAACCCTATATGAAAATATTACTAACAAGTCTAACTTATTGTTAGAATACAATCAGGTCTATTCTCTAAAAACAGGCGTTAAAATTTAAAAATAAATAAATAAGTGTTAAAAAGTAATGTAAAAACAATCAGCGTTAGAAAAATGCTATTCTCTAAACAAAGTTTTAACAGCGACGTTAACATGTTGCTTTTATTTCAAAGCTATCATAATCATAACCTTACTTTTTAGGTTAAGGACGACAATTTTTATTTTAAACACGACGTTAAAATATTAAAGCCACCCCTTAGACATTGCATTAATTTTTAACACTATTTACTAAATGTTAACGCTTTGGCTTTAAAGTTTTTGTTTACAGAATAGCTATTTGAGGCAAGGAAGTGTTAAACTGAATTAATATTGTTTACAGATGTTAAAAGTTAACGTTTCTTCTTGGAGAAATAAAAGTTAACGTTTTTGCTTAGAGAATATACTTGAATATGTTGTTTTGTAGCAAAGTTTCTATAGGTGATTTTATTGTTGAAACTCTTTTTGTTGCAAAACGTTTCAGCCAATTTTATTGAGCCATCTTCAGTTGTTTCAAAGTTTTTTGGCAAATAGAGTTTGTCAATCAAAATTTTTTGTGAAAAAAAATCGAAAATCGATTATTTTTAAGCAATAATCGACTTTTTTCAAAGTCGATTATTTGGTTTCGATTTTAAAATCGACGAATCCAAAATTCAATTCTGAATCTACCAACCCTAATATGAACACTCACATTGCAACAAGATATACCCTAAATTGGCAATAAACTTGCCCGCCGAATGCGGGCTTTGCGACTAGTTTTTACTTTCTCGTACCTCTATATATATGTTAATATATAGAGAGAGAAAGTATTGGATTCATGTCAAAAATTCGATGTCGAGATTTTGATGGATCTTCACGTTTCGAGGTCCCCTGAATCCAAAAAAGTGGTTTTCGCGACATGGTCTGTCTGTCTGTGTGTCTGTCTGTGTGTCTGTCTGTCTGTGTGTCTGTCTGTGAACAAAATATCTCAAGAACGAAAAGAGCTAGGAGGTTGAAATTTTATATTTAAGCTAGGCACCCCCATGGGACGTGACACGAAGCTTTTGAACAAAATCGACCAAAAAGTACTAGTACTTTACTGATTCACTTTTTCAGTTTTTTTCGATTTTCTCAAAATTTGCTCCAACGATTTTTTTTAAAATTCAAAAATCAATTATTTTTTAGATTCTCTATAAAATGTATATTCTCATTTTGTGATTGAAATCTTCTGAAGACCACTTTACTCTTGTACTCCATAGAAAAGATAGGAATTTCTCCTATGGTTGCTATGGTAACAAAATATAAATATTTTGCCATACTTATAAATTTTACATCTTGAAAATCGAATGTACCGTACTGTCGGAAACTAAATACATGTCGACACAAAAAATCTGGTGAGACAAGCACAGTACACAACTTTCGATTACCGAAGGTAAGAGAAAGTTGTGTGCTGTGCGCCAGTCACACCAGATTTTTATATATATATTCAAAATTAAAATTGATTATTATTTATTTTTATTAACATTTCCCAAAGGGCTTTGTTGTCAAAAAAAAAAAAAGAATTTGAAAAATTAATTCTTTTTTTTTTTTGTTCAATTCGTTGATATTGACGGACAGGTGTCCACTCAGGGGATTTGTCAATTCTCCTTCCCATCCCCCTCCCTCTCACCCCCCACCTATCTCCTCTTTATTCCCTATAAATTTCTTATAGCCTATCTCTTTATATAATTCCATTAGACTTTTAAACGCCAACGTTGCTGCTGCTGCTGGCTTTTTATAAAACTATAAGATCCGGCAATTGCAAAATTACAAACAATTCTTGCTACTGGATGTAGTTGGCGATGATTTACTAATCTACTCGACTAAATTTTTGGTGTTCAGACACGTTTAGTTACTATTTAAATTATTCGCTACTCAACTAAAACGCTCTGTCAGACCAACTGTGATAATGTCCACTCATATTCTATTTATTAAACTTACTCTTTGGCAATTTAACTGTGAAAAATTTTATGTCTAGTCATTTTTTCTTGTCCTCCTAACTGTGATAGTTATTATCTAGTCATTCTTCTTTTTTGTCGCAACAACTGTTCTGATTGTTGCCTGATTGTAACAGTTTGAACTATGTTCGGGGAAAGAGAATGGAGAACTGTGTATTTGTATTTAACCTCTTAGGCCAAACTCACATCAATCGAGTAAAAACGTTTTCGAACAAAATCTTTTTGACTAATCATGCCTAAAACTGTTTTTTCACTGCTTTTCTATGTGTCACCGCACACCGAAGAGGCAAAACACAATTCGACATCATTGAACAAAATGTTTTGACATTGAGCTCAAACGGTGTGCGTTGGCATTGAGCAAAACGTTTTGGTCTTGTACAAAACGTTTTGTCCGAAAACGTTTTGCTTAATTGGTATGCGTTCAGACTTAGTGTTGACAAATATGTTACAGGGATCATGGTTCCAGAACATCCCTTGTTTATAAATAAAAATAAAATAGCATATTAAGGTAGTGTGAACGGGGCTTTATAGTCTAGAATCCCAGCAACCCTACTTTTCCCCTCTTCCACTTCACTAAGTCAATCATTCGTTATGACAAGTTATAATTTTAATTTAGCTATTAAAAAGACCTGCTCGTGCTATTTTTAATAATATAAATTGAAATAGAAAGTCTTGCGTGATCAAAGAGACGAAATCAAAGAATAATTTCTTAATTTAATTAATAAATTACTTGCTGATAGCCAACAAATTGTTTCTAATATTTTTTTTTCTCCCCTAGAATTTATCTCTCTCTATCTAAATGGAGAGCGATAGAGAGAGGGTGGATGGGGAGAGATATCGGCTCTCTCCTGGATACCACACATGGTTGGGATATTTGAGCGTGGAGAATCTCCTGGCTTTTGTTTGGTTGCACGCATTTCTGGGACAGACGTGCAAAAGGAGAGGAGAAGGGAATTTGGACCTCGATGAGAGAGCGAGAGAGGGTGAATGGAACAGAGAGAAAACAACCGAGAGAGCCATTATTAAGTATCCCCTCCTCGCCTACTCCCTTTTTACTTACTGTATTGCTAATAATTATTAGATTTTGCGGAAAATTAATAAGTTACGGAGGAATATTAAGAAATTCAATTCAATTTAGGGTAAATAAATAAAAATTTAAAAAAAATGGTTGTTGGGATGGAAATTTGAACTTTAAAGAAAATTCCCACAAACCTGAGAAAGAAATACACCACAGTAAATAAAATGGGAATAAGTCCTCGGGCTTGGAGTAGGAATTAGCGTGCTAGTCTCCTGTACCAAGAGTCGCGGTTTCGGACCCCAGGCAGGCCATTTTTATACCAAATAGCTTAAATAAGAATGCCTGGCCCTATTTTTTTATTTCCTCCCCAATTTTATATTCGGCCGGCGCCTGTCGGAGGGCCCCCAATATTTATTATTTTCTATTTTCTATCTAAAATTTATTTTTGTGTGAGAGAAAATGTTGTTTAAAAAAAATAAAAAAAATTCTTTAAAAGGAAATAATTTAATGTTTTTGGCCCCCCCATACAATTTTTTTTTCGGGCCGGCGCCTGTCGGCGGAGATGGTGGGACCCCTGGTATATATTTTGAATGTCAGATTTTCCGAAAGGACAATATCAGCAATATGACATTAATAAATAAGAAAAGACCTTATATTTAATTTGATTTTTTTTTTTTTATTTGAGGAAAAAAGCCTAAATTATGGCATAAAAACCCTCAATAGCCTACAAAAAAAAAAAAAAAAAAAAACATTTCCCGGTTGTTTACCCCTGGTGCATCGTGCACGGAGGCACGCACCATACCCTTGTACCGGTATCTGGCTCAAATTACCAACAACCCGGTTCCCAATGTTTGGGAGTAAGAGGTGTTCTTTGTTTTTTCTGATATTATACTGATGTTGGTATACCCTCTTCGATAGGTACTGAGATGTTTACCTACATATTTTTTGCCAAAATCTCCACATATTATCGCATAAACCACATTGGATCTCTTAAATAAAGGTGTTTTATTCTTGTTGTTATAAAACATGGACAACGTATCAATGGGTTTATGCGATATTATATAGGGCACTATTTTTTTCCAAAGCATTTGATATACCTTCAGATAAGCCTGGCATGTAGGTGAGGCTCTTATAACACACATTTACAATGTTGGAATTTTGTTGATTATGTGATATACTACTGTATCACATTTCCCCCCCCCTCCCCCCACGTCGCGGGTGGGCCCCAGGGCCCCGGGAATTTTTTTTTTTTATTTTAGGAATTAGGAGGGGAAAAAAAAAAAATACAAAACCCAACAATATAAATATATCTTCATCGATCATTTTCTAAAAATAAGAATCAGACGGGGTAAGGGAAAAGAAAGAGTGAGTGTGAGTGTGAGGGGGGGAGGGAGAGAAAGAGAGAGTGTTTTAATTAAAAAAAAAAAAAAAAATACTGTATTGCCAGGAAACATTAAAAAACACTTTGTCAACAAAAGACTTTGGGTAATTATTTTTATATAAAATGTTTTTTATAATAATATCATTCTTACATTGGAAGTGTGGACGTGATAATTCATTTGGCCGATGCAAAAGTCCGAGTATTAAATTTCTTTTATGGACTAAGGGGGTGGTTCGATAAAAAATTTATGATTCTCTCAGATTTAACATCTTTTCGATACCAGCATGTGCTGATGTTAGTGCCCGTCCTGATCAAAGATATTGTTAATTGTGATTGCATTGGAGGTGTGTTTCGTGTTAATTTTAATATCCGGGTATAGTTGATACGCTTTTTACTTTCTGGTTTTTGTATTTTTTTCTCTATAACTGTACTGAAACAAATGCAACTTAATAAAATACTATAACTATTTGGCTATCAGTTGGTACAGTTAGAAGCTTTATAAAAATAAATTTGTGGTCTCTAAAAAATATTTTGTAAACTTTGCCAGATGTATCAATTTAACCCAGTCTGGGTCAAATTGATACAGCATTTGAGCAGCTGGTACGGTGCCAGAATTCAGAATAATAGAAACCAAAACATGTATTTTGAAAGGGTTTTATTGTTTTAAAATGTACATTGCTTTGAAACTTGTTTTTCATAAACATGTCTCGAAAAAACTTCCAACGTTGTGCCGATTAAAACTAGTTGCCCGAGTAAGGCTTGTTGCTTCTGGCTTTCTTAAAGAAAGATTGGGATGCTTTTTAAAAACTTAGTTAACCATTCTGAAGTTGCCATTTTGGCATTCATCCAGGTATCTGGCAATTTTACTTGATTCGCTAGTGCTAATTCATAGGCCAGTTGCCGTACATTTTTAGGAGTTAATCCTTAGTAAATTTTAGCACTTGTTAAGATATAGTTACTAAGCTCGTTTTCCAAATCATCATTTAATATTTGTCGATGTTTAGCATTTTAACTTTATACCTATAAAGCGTCATTTTATCTATTCCAAATATTTTTGCTGCTTCCCTGATAGACATCCGGTCATCTTTAATTTCTTTATATGCCCTCTCAAATATATCAATGGGTATTTAGCCCCTTTCAGTTTTCTTCTTATAATTCCTCGGCATTTCTGAATACAAAAATACCACATAAGAAAATACTTGTGGTTCAAGGGGCTACGGGAGCGAAGTAGTTACGCATGTTTTTCCCGCTAAGATGGCGTTGTGTGTCATTAAAAGTATGTCCAAATGTCAAGTAATTCAAAAATTTGCCAAGAGATGTCAGAATGGTAGCTAATAATATTGAATGCATTTGGTTGATTTTCATTGATCTTTTAACAATAAATACTTTGTAAATGTTATTATATATTATGTATCTTTTATAAATGCATAAAAATATATAAATATAGGCCAGATATAGGCCAAAAGGGGATCAGCTGTTAGACTAGCCTGCCATCTATTGCAAGAATGCTGAACTAAGTTGATTTTTAAATAAATCATCTAACAAGCTTATTTTAAAAATTTCTTAATTAATATGTGATTAATAATAACAATAAATTCATTTTTAAATTTAAAAAAAATTAAAGATTATTGGGACAGATTGTTTTTTTTGTATTTGCTTGATAACAAAAAAATTAATTACGATAATTTTTTAATAAGTCATTAAACAAATTATAGTTCGATGTCCCAATAATCTCTTATGAATTTAATTCATTAAAAAAAAAAAAAACTTATTGAAAAATTCCTTATAATAGTCTAGTTTTTTTTTTTTAAAGTACGTTTAGACGTCGCTCCTGAACCCCCTTAAGTTGATACACCATTTCAACTTGACCCAAAAGACGCCATTACACTAAATTAAAATCTACGAGAAATAGGTAGCAGTTAAAATTACTGTTTCAAGTTAATAGGACCAGTAAACAATATGATGTGTATGATTGTTCAACTAGCTCACGAATAACCCTAACATAAAAGATGGAAGTCTCTAGTAAAAATTTACTTTCAGTTGATTAAAAATCTGGTGTGACTGGCGCACAGCACACAACTTTCTCTTACCTTCGGTAATCGAAAGTTGTGTACTGTGCTTGTCTCACCAGATTTTTTGTGTCGACATGTATTTAGTTGCCGACAGTACGGTACATTCGATTTTCAAGATGTAAAATATATAAGTATGGAAAAAATATTTATATTTTGTTACCATAGCAACCATAGGAGAAATTCCTATCTTTCCTATGAAGAACAAGAGTAAAGTGGTCTTCAGAAGATTTCAATCACAAAATGAGAATATACATTTTATAGAGAATCTAAAAAATAATTGATTTTTGAATTTTAAAAAAAATCGTTGGAGCAAATTTTGAGAAAATCGAAAAAAACTGAAAAAGTGCATCAGTAAAGTACTAGTACTTTTTGGCTGATTTTGTTCAAAAGCTTCGTGTCACGTCCCATGGGGGTGCCTAACTTAAATATAAAATTTCAACTTCCTAGCTCTTTTCGTTCTTGAGATATTTTGTTCACAGACACACACACAGACAGACAGACACACAGACAGACAGACCATGTCGCGAAAACCACTTTTTTGGATTCAGGGGACCTCAAAACGTGAAGATCCATCAAAATCTCGACATCGAATTTTTGACATGAAACCAATACTTTCTCTCTCTATATATTAACATATATATAGAGGTACGAGAAAGTAAAAAACAAAACACAGCGGCGTGTGCCACGCGTGGTTACTGAATATCCTTCTGATCCTTCTCCACTCCCGTTCTTGCTTGCAAGTGTCTTCACGTTTGGAAGTTATTGGGCCTGTATCAACTTGACCCGGTCTCCCCTATGCTTTTCTCATTGTATATATGTGCAGCTCTGAAAATGACCTGGACCTCGGGCCGAAACGTCAGCCGTGAGGGCGAGATTAAAAATAAAAGAATATTTGACTGCATTCGTCTTGTTTTTTTTTCATGACTCCATCACTAATATACCTCCTTCAGGCAACAAATAAGTATTTAAACAACGTAACGTTAAAATTTAATTAACTCTTTTATCTTTTTCTCACTAAAGGGAATTTCATGATATCTACGTATTAAATATTTTCGAAAGGGAAGAAATAAAGTTTGAACATTAATTTTTAACCCTTTGTTAGTCCCTACAGTCCTTGTAAAAAATACAATCAATAAATTCCCTAATTAATAAATGTATTCTTTTTTTTTTTGTTGGTTTCTTTGCCAGGTATAATAAATAAAAACCGCAAAGGCATAAAGTATTTGAGAGAGTTCTCTCTAATTGTATATATGAGATAGAATTCATCTAATGAAAGAAAGGTAGATGCCCTCCCCGTTTCACCCTGTTACCTTGGAGATGCGATGCGGTTGCCCCGGGAGATGAAGGGAAGCTGATGAAATTTTTGGTATTCTTTTCACTAATAAATATATAGGAGATCCTCTCTCTCTCTCTCTCTTTCTATATATATCTGGGGAAACCTTTTCACTTGTGCTTTGCAGATTGAACCCCCCACCCCTCATATATACTCCCACCTCACACACACACACACACACAAATAAAGACCTTCATTTGACGATGAGGGTTGGAGAAGCAGATTTCCAACTTTAGGCACACAACTCAATTGAAACTTTAATTCAACATTTTGAGTGGCTTCTTTAATTATAAACACGACCCATACGTTTACCCCCCCCCTCCCCCCTCCTCCCTCTCTCATTCCACTCTTAAATGTAATAATATACTATGTAATTTTATATAATACTTATTATTATTTTTCAAGGGGTGGGGGAGGGAGGAAGAAAACTTTTTTTTTGGGGTGGGGGAATGTTTCTTTGACGTGTTTTTAAAATAAATGGGAGAGAAGGGAGAGTCTGGGGCCTGGAGGAACGTTGAAGATTTTTTTTTTTAGCCTACGTTTTTTTTTTGTTCATTTTTAATTCAAAATTAATAAGATTTTATTGATTAGACAGAATTTGTTTTTTTTTCTCAATTATTATTAATTTTTCTATTAAAATAAAGATTTTCAGCTTTGACACTTTTTCACTCACATGCAACACGAAGCTTTTTAATAAAATTAGCCACAGAGTACTTAGTACTATCTCATATCTTTCAGACAGAGCAGCCCGGACCATTGTTGGTAAAGACTTAAGACCCATTTTCCTGATTTCAAATTCTATTGTGAGACATAAGACGAGCTTAAGATCTAAGTGAAACCGGGCATAAAAAAGCTTCAGATGCCGAAAATGACCTTAAAAAATTTCAATAATTCAAATATTTATTTAAGTTTTTTTTTTCTGTAAATAATTATTTATTATTTATTTATTATTTTCTACTAAAAAAAAAACTCTCAACACCTGCTGGTTTTTTTTATTTTTGATCCACGTGTCATAAAATTTCCCCCTCGGCCAAAAGAGAACAAGAATAATCAATTTTATAATTATGCCTTTACTTGATTATACATTCCCTTTTATTTATTAAAATCCCCCCCCCCCTAAATATACGATATTTGTAATTATTATTGTATTGTACGTATAAATATTATGCGGTTCCATTTGGCAACAGCGCAAAGTGCAATAACTTGATGATTAAGTAAATTATTCCACAACTGGGAATTATCAAATTTATTAGATAATCATGAGAAGCTAGCTCATAAATGTTTATGCTCTCTCTCTCTCTCTCTCTCTCTCTCTGTGCTCAAATTATGTAAATTTGTTGATGTTATTGGTCTAAACTCCCTTCTCCTCTCCTAGCCTGCCATTTACTCGGCTCTTATCTGCGCCCCTGCCAGATAGGCACAAAAAGATGACAATTGTCGTTTCGGTTGCCTAACTATCAGGCGTCCCCAATATATATCATTCCTTTTATTTGAAGAATACTCATCAATAAAAATGTTTCACTCTGGCTTTAGTGGCGTCATTTCAACTTTTTCTTGGGGGGTCCAACAATTTTTTTTCTTAAAATTTACTTACAAATAGGTACTGAAATTTGACCAAAAGATATTTAATTTAATTTTGTACAGTTTATATACTCATAGATATATTTTGGATTTTTTTTTTAACACTCACACTTTTTTCTCATTCCCACTCACACTTACGCACACATTCACACTATCTTTTCGGCAACTCAGGCCAATATAAGACATTTACGATATCCGTTATTGATCAATATACATATATTTGGGGGGAGGGAGTCCAGGCATTCTTATTTAAGCCATTTGGTATCGAACTGCCGGGGTCCGAATCCGCGACTTTTGGTATACGAGGTTAGCACGCTAACCGCTACACCAAGCCCCGAGGGCAAATATTTTATTTAGAATAATATAAAATTTTATACAAATCAGAGCCCTTGGGGGGGGGGCAATGCCCCTGCCCCTCACCCCCCCTCCGCCACTGTCTGGCTTAGGCAAAAAAATAACCGTCAATATCATTATGGTTAAGCAACCTCAAACCTCCTGAATTTCAAGATGGGTGGCCCCCGAGAGACAAGAGTCATATCACATCAGATTTTTTTTTTCTTATCAATAAGAAATAGAATGAATAATGAATAAAATTGTTGTTATTAAATCGCAATTGAATTTATTATAAACGCTTGATAGGCTATTATATTAGAGCTGCTCTCCACCTAAATGGCCATTAAATTTGATTTGTTTGATTTGATTATTAATTAATTAATTGATAAACGCACCATCAATAAATAAATAAATAAATCTTGATTGATAATAGCCGTTGATGATAATATCTTTTATCCAAAAAAAAAAAAAAAATAATAAAATAATATTTTCGCTTATCTTCATCGCTATATTAAAATAAAATAGTGAACTTTTCCAATCAAAGAGACCGAAGACCTATAATGACCAGTGGTCATATGCAGCCAGGAAGAAAATAAAAACAAAAGGAGATGCATAAAAGGGAAACTCAACTGCGGGAACTGAGAAGATGCCTGTTGAGATTAGACTGAAAGTCTGAAGATTGTAGGTTTTAGGGAAGATAGACGCAGGGAGCTTGTTCCAATCACGGGAGGTCATGGGGACAAAGGAAGATTGGAATTGACTAGTTCTGTTTGTAGTGATCTGAACAGCATAGGGATGCTGGGACGATGCCTCTCTTGTGTTCCGTGTAGCTTATATGTTGCATTGGGTGGGATAATTGATTTTAATTCGGCAGAGCATTGACCATGGTAATATCTGGTGAAGGTATTTTTCTATTCTCCCCTCCTTTTATGGGACTTGTGTTTGTTAAAAATTAATATAGTATATTAATATAGTAATACATGTCGCACGACGACGTTACTCCTCTCCCCTCACCCTCTCCCTGCATGAAATAAATAACTTTTTTTTCTTATAAATTGCAAACTTAATAATTAGATAGACCTACTAGCCGCTCGGCCCGCCAGCTGGCTTGGGCCCGCATGTGGTAGACCCTTGCCATTTCTTAATCAAGTGCCGCAATTTTTCAGTCAACTCGTTTCAGACAATAAAAACACATATCTGGCATTTTTATTAAAAAATTTCTTCACCTTGATATCTTAAAAAATTTGGTGTGACTGTCACACCAGATTTTTTGTGTCGACATATATTTAGTTTCCGACAGAACGGTACATTCGATTTTCCAGATGTAAAATTTATAAACGTGGGAAAATATTTATTTATATTTCGTTACCATGGCAACCATTTCTCCTATCTTTCTCTATGAATTATAAGAGTAAATAAAGTGTTCTTTAGAAAATTTCAATGGCAAAATTAGAATATATATTTCAAAGAGCATCTAAAAAATAATTGATTTATGAATTTTAAAGAAAATCGTTGTAGCGAATTTTGAGAAAATCGAAACAAAAAATTGAAAAATTGCGTCAGTAAAGTACTAGTATTCTTTGGTTGATTTTGTTCAAAAGCTTCGTGTCAGGTAACATGGGGGTACATAACTTGAATATCAAATTTCAACCTCCTAGCTCTTTTCGTTTTTGAGATATTTTGTTCACAGACAGACAGACAGATCATGTCCCGAAAACCTCTCTTTTGGATTCAGGGGACCTCAAAACGTGGAGATCCATCAAAATCTCGACATAGAATTTTTGACATGAATCCAATACTTTCTCTCTCTATATATATTACATATATACATAGGTAAGAGAAAGTAAAAGGATCTATACACTGCATGTAATGCCATTGTGTCGCCATTTCATACCATGTACAAAGAGTGGATGACTTCAGACATTAGTCTGGTCCTGAGGATATCCCATATAAGAGCGAAACGTCGGGCCTGGTTGACTGAATAAAATGGAATAAGATTTCGACCGTTGGCTCTCGTTGAAACTATTTGTAAATTAATATTAAATATACAAATTATACACTAGATTATTTGTTTCAAAGGTTTTATTAATTAAACAAATGTTAATCAAGTGTTAATTTTTAATTAATAAAACCTTTGAAACAAATAATCTAATGTTAAATTTGTATATTTAATATTAATTTAATAAAATTTAAGCTGCAACGCTCATTTTTTCTCTTTCTTAATATTAGATATTACAAGTAGACCTTTAAAAATTATAAGCGACGTTAAACCCGAGTTCGATTCCCTCTTGATGCCGATTTATTAATTATTATTTTATCTTGTTAGTATTTGTTAGGTCTGCACTAATAAATATTGAAGGTTTATTTATAGAGAATAAATTCACTATACTTACTATATGGACCCTGTTTTGCATTAGTGTGTCAAGCGCCAAAAAAAAATTAAAAATTGAGTTAAGAACGGAATATTGTTTCAAATGCTATAATTAATAGTATTTTTTATGAAATATGAAAAAAATTATATGTAATCCAATCAAAACAAAAAACTTTAATGTTAATTTTGTCAAAACTCGGTAGCTGGCGCTTGACACACCAATGCGTAACAGGGTCCATATAGGGGAGCTATTTTTAAAATTGATGACGTAGTCACTTGGAAACAATTTTTTTTTTTTAATAAGCCTAGAGCTTAAAGGAAAATTATTTCTAATCCGAAATGAATTTGTATCTTTGATGAATCATCCAGAGAATGTGAATCCCTTTAATAAAATTTCGTTTAGTTGCTTGTTCCCTTTTTCACTCACTCACTCACACACATACATCTCATCATATAACAAATACTGCTTAGTAGGGGATTCTAATATCTTGGCGGACCCTAATAAAGGGCCGTATGACATTTAATATGTAGTTTTATGGAGGGTTTAACGCCGCCCTTCGGGGGCCGCCCTTCAGCCACCATTACACTAAGCTCCTAACCTCGAATTAATAAGAATCTCTTCCACTTAAACCACACACACACACACACTCACATATACATTATAGTTGTATAGTTTTAATGAAATTTGTAGGTCTTAAAGGCTCTTGGAGGCCCTTTTAATATTGTCAATATACCTGTCCGCTTTCCTAGAAAATAAACCCGCCATCTAAACAACAAGATTAAAATTTATTGACTCGTAATGTTTGCACAAATTTAATTGAGAAATAAATAAATAACTAAATGCAAAGAAGGTTATAGTATAATAGGAAGAAAAATCTGCTGTGACTGGTTGCACAGCACACAACTTTCGATTACCGAAGCAGTGGCGTATTGAGCTTAACTCGCGCCCGGGGGGCAATACCCTTTTAGCGCCCCCCCCCCATTCCAAAACCATATATATTATATGTAAAATATACTCGCAAATTAATAAATAAATAAAGTAAAATAAAGTCATAGGCTCAATCTAGGCTTTAAATTTGAGACAAAAAATTTAGTTGAGAAAACAAGACTAGATTTTGAAATGTAGGTCTATATGATCATCCAGAAATCAATTATAATAAAAATAAAAATTATCCAGCGATTTTTTGTTTTACGGACCATTTGGCGCCCCTTTGTGAGTAGCGCCCGGGGCACGACGACCCCCCTTGCTCCCCCCTCGCTACGCCACTGTACCGAAGGCAAGATTGACACCAGATTTTTTGTGTCAACATATATTTAGTTTCCGATAGTAGGGTACATTTGAATTCAAGGTATAACATTTTTTAGTATGGGAAAATACCAGGTATTTATATTTTGTTATTATAACAACCATTTCTCCTATTTTTCCTAAGGAGTACAAGAATAAAGTTGTCTTCAGAGGAATTTAATGGCAAAATGAGAATATACATTTGAAAGAGCATCTAAAAAATAAATGTTTTTTGAATTTTAATCAAAATTTTTGGAGCGTATTTTGAAAAAAATCGAAAAAAAGTACATCAGTAAAGTACTAGTACTTTTTGGCCGATTTTGATTAAAAGCTTATTTTAAGTTAGTGTCCGGGAGGGTACCTAACTTCTATATATATAATTCGCTAATGTCCGTCTGTCTGTCTTCTGTCTGTCCGTCTGTCTGTCACGGTCTATTTGGGCAACCTCCCGTTGGAATTTTGAAATGAAGGGAATACAGGAAAATTATTTTCATTCCGAAATTCCTACAACTTTTTGAGTTTTTAAAGTTTTAAATGAGTTTTATTAAAGTTACGATTTCTTCCATAGGAAATGTATAGAGAAATATTAATGTATTCTTTTCATTTCTGTATTCCATGAATGTAAACAAATCCTCAAGCTGGCACTGAATTGGAATAGTAATTATAATTTTTTTTTCATAATTAAGAAGAAAAGGGCCCACGGGGCTTGGAGTAATTGGTAGCGTGTCTACATTCTATACCGAACGTCGCGGGATTCGGACCCCAGGCAGTCCGATAATTTTATTTAAGGCATTTGGATACCAAATGGCTTAAATAAGAATGCCTGGACCCCCAATATGTACATTAATCAATAACGGGTATCGTTTATGCCCAATCGCACCGCACAATTTAAGTATGACTTAAAATTAAGTATCAACAACCTGGCAACGTTGTAAATTTTAGTGATATTCTGGTGATTTATTTTTAATTTAATAATTTTTTCTTTTTAATAATCATAAACTAAATTAAATACATATTGTTTATAAATATTAATTTCAGAAAAATGAGAAAATCAGAAACAAAATATTAATTTTCATGATTTTTGATTAATTAATAGCAATTTTATATATAGGCTACTATATATAAATATTAATAACGATCTGTCACTCTATAACAGTGTTTTTCAATCTGTGGGTCGGGACCCCTAGGGGGTGGCGAAGCCCGCCACACGGAGGGTAGGCGGCAAAAGGAAAAAGGCAAAGTTCTACACGATAATAAAAACATAATTTCATGGAGAAGGGAAATAGGTACCAAAATAGAGAAAATCATATAACTTACATAGTCTTTTGATTTACAATCTTTTTGTCGGTCATGAACCAAGAGAATCGCCAGAATTTTTCAACCTGTAAATTCAAAAAGATTGAAAAACACAGCTCTACTAATATAAGACTGGAAAATTTCGTTTCAAAATTCCAACGGGAAGTTGGTCAGAGCGTGACAGACGGATGGACCGACAGGCCCTCCTCTAATATAATATAGATCATCCTCGAAAATATAGTTCATATTGTTCATGTTTTTTATAAGAAAAATCTAAATCGAATCCAAAAAATGTATTATTATTAGTTAATTAATATTATATTATCAATATTGTTTTTTAGCTTAAGTCATTGCTAAGCCCCCGAAATCGAGGGCTTAAATATTTGGGGGTTAAGTATGAAATTTAACAAACTTTCATTGTCATCCGTTGCTAACCACGTTCGTTGCTAAGATAACACGTTCTCTGATTGAAAATAAAATCATGTTTCAAGACCCAAATGGCGTGAATAAAGATGCCAGGACCCCCAATATATATTTATTAATAAATAACAGTATCTGTTTAAGTCTTATAATATTAAATCACAAATAAATCAGCAGAATATCACTAAAATTTACAACGTTGCCATGTTGCTGATACTTTATTTTAAGTTATACTTAAATTGTGCGGTGCGATTGGGCATTAAAGTCTTAAATGGCCTAAGTTGCCGAAAAGACTGTGTGAATGTGAGTCTGAATGAGAAAAAAGTGTCAATGTTTTTTATAGAAAAAAAAAAGAAGAAAAGGCGAGGGTCCTCCGCAGACGGGCCCGAGCCAGCTGGAGGGGGGGTCCAGGGGACGAATCCCCCGGCTAGGCGCGAAGCCCGACGAAGGCGGGCAACGCGGCTAGTATCTTGAAATTATAATAATATTAATTAACGTCTAAAATTAAAAATATTATTTTTATTTTATATCTTGTCATTATTTGTAAACATAATTTTTCAAAATTCAAAAAAACGATCTTTACAATTGTCTAATTTTGAAAGGGGTGTAAGTCCATTATCAAACCATTTGCAGACATTATTTTAGTCAAAACAAATTTATATGACCAAATTAGATATAGATAAATCAGTAGAAACATTGCCAGACTTCATATAATTTGTCTAAATTTTTTTTTAATTATCAGATGTGCTAACCTTTCATTTTCCTGAAACAAGAGAAAATGGACTTATACCATTTTCAAAATAAACAGTCCATATATGTATTTATATTTGAAAATTTATGACACATGATTAAGAAAAGGTGAGAGTCCACCGAGCCAATTGGAAAATTACTAAAGTTTATATAAAATAAAAAAAAAAAAAAATACCTTGCCTTTTTAATCCCTTTTTATTTAATTATATATATATATATTTTTTTTTTTTTTTTTTGAACGGATGAATAAATAAATAAACGAATGAATGACGCTCTAATATCCCCCCACCCCCTATCCCCCGAATGAATATTTATGTATGCATTTATTGCCTGCATATTTATCTCCTATTAACAGTTGGAAATTTAGATCCGGGGGGGGGGGGGGGGGGTTGGAGGCATTAGGCTATAAATAATGAACCTATTAATGTACATAAAATATAATTGTAATTGTAATATATATAAAATTTCTTGCCTCGATTATGTATGTATTTTTTTTCTCTCTTCGATTATTATTATTATTCATTACAAATAAATGTATATATGATTTATTGATTGATTTATTTATTCATTAAATGTATATGAATAGAAATTTAGTATCGCGGATATTTAAACAAATAATAATAATATATACAATAGAGTGTATGTATATTTAACAAAATATCAAATCGAATATGGATTGATTTTCATTTATTATCCTACAAAATTAATAATCTTATAGAATTTCGGTTTTCATTAAGCCGGAATAGGACCGAAGGTGTTACGCATGTTTTCCCGATAAGATGGCGTTTTGTGTCATAAAAACTATGCCCAAAAAATCAATAATTCAAAAATTTGCCAAGAGATGTCAGAATGGTAGCTAATAATATTTAATGGATTTGGTTGATTTTCATTGATCTTTTAACAATAAATACTTTATAAATGTTATTATATATTATGTATCTTTTATAAAAGCATAAAAATATATAAATATAGGCCAAAAGGGGATCAGCTGTTAGACTAGCCTGCCATCTATTGCAAGAATGCTGAACTAATTGACATTTGATTTTTAAATAAATCATCTAGGCTTATTTTAAAAATTTCTTAATTAATAGGTATAATAACAATAAATTCATTTTTAAATTTAAAAAAAATTAAAGATTATTGGGACAGATTGTTTTTTTGTATTTGCTTGATAACAAAAAAATTAATTACGATAATTTTTTAATAAGTCATTAAAAAAGATTATAGCTCGATGTCCCAATAATCTCTTATGAATTTAATTCATTTAAAAAAAAAAACCGCATTGAAAAATTCCTTATAATAGTCTAGTTTTTTTTTTTTTTTAAATTACATTTAGACGTCGCTCCTGTACCCCCTTAATATATCGATTATTTAGTATCGTTCGGATACGTGCTGGTTGACTTTAAGTGAAGCAATCGGCCCTTAGTTGCTAATAGCTAGTAGAATCCTTGAAATGAACTGGGTTTAAAAGAAGACCGGGAAAGATTTGTAACTTTATTATCTATTTGTGTTTGTAGAACCCACTTCCCCTTTTTTTTTGTCATTTTAATTGTTCATTGAAGTGAGTAGAAATTTTTTTATATAAACAAAATTTATTTGAAATTCAAATTTATATTAAAAAAAAAAAACTTTTATTATTATCGTAGTATAGTAGTATATATATTATTAGATCGGTTTTTCTTGATAATGGAAAAAAAAAGTATAATTATCAAACTCGGTTTTTTTTTTATTTACACTTTTGTAATCAACTTTTGGGGTTTATTTAAAAAAAAAAAAAAAAAAAACAGTGAGCGAGAGAGAGAGAGACCTTATGTTTTGATAAGTATAGTATTTCCACCAGCCCCTCTCCCCGCTCCCTTATGGGTCGCTTTGACCCTTTCGCCAGCCCTTAATCCTACCCCCTCCCCCTCCCCGCCCTTTCCATTTATTTCCTCTCCCCCCCGCTCCTTTTCTCTTTTTGCTCCTATATAGATAAAATGTTTAACAGTCCGTTTTATTTGAAAACGTGTCTCTTTATGACCATTATCAAATGCAGACCCTCTGATAGATAGATAAAAAAAAAGGAGATCGTATACGTGGATTAATTTAGATAAAAAAAAAAAAAGAAATGGCATCACTTTTAATGTAGGCCTACTGTACCGAATATGAATAGAATATATAAGTAGGTGGATGTCCCTCGGGGCTTGGTGTAGGTGTTAGCGTGCTAACCTCGTATACCAAAAGTCGCGGGTTCGGACCCCAGACAGTCCGATGATTTTATTTAAGCTATTTGGATACCAAATGGCTTAAATGGACCCTGTTACGCATTAGTGTGGCAAGCGCCAAAAAATTAAACATTCAGTTAAGCACGGAGTATTGTTTCAAATGCTATAATTAATAGTATGTTTTATGAAATATGTCCTAAAAAAATTTATATTTAATGTTACTTGCACAATTGACAAAAAAAATTATATATAATCCAATCAAAACAAAAAACTTTAATGTTGATTTTCTCAAATCTCGGTAGCTGGCTCTTGTCACACTAATGCGTAACAGGGTCCTTATATGAATGCCTGGACCTCCAATAGATATATTTAAACATACAATTATCGTTTAAAGTCTTAAATGGCCTAAGTTGCCGAAAAGACTGTGAGTATGTGAGTGTGAATGTGAGTGCGAATGAGAAAAAAGTGTTTTTTACTTTCGCTTACCTCTATATATATGTTAATATATATATAGAGAAGTATTGGATTCATGTCAAAAATTCGATGTCGAGATTTTGATGGATCTTCACGTTTTGAGGTCCCCTGATTCCAAAAAACTGGTTTTCGCGACATGGTCTGTCTGTCTGTGTGTCCGTGTGTGTGTGTCTGTGTTCACTTTTATGCATGAAGGAATTGAACGATGAGGCTGAAATTTTATAAATAAGTTAAACACCCCCCGGGACCGGAAAAATAAACTTTTAAACAAAATCGGCCAAAGAGTACTAGTACTTTACTGATGTACTTTTTCAGTTTTTTTTTTTTTTTGATTTTCTCAAAATTCGCTCTAACGATTTTGATTAAAATTCAAAAATCAATTATTTTTTAGATGCTCTTTAAAATGTATATTCTCATTTTGCCCCAAAAATTGTTTGAAGCACACTTTACTCTTGTACTTCATAAGAAAGATAGGAGAAATTGTTGCCATGGTAACAAAATATAAATATTTTCCCATGTTTTATTACATCTTGAATTTTAATACGGCGGAAACTAAATATATGTCGACACAAATAATTTGGTGTGACAAGCACAGAACACAACTTTCAAATAACGAAGGTAAGAGGGTGCTGTGCGACCAGTCACGTCACACCAGATTTTTTAGTTACGTTAACGAAAGAAATTAATTTTAAATTAACAAGATTGTATGTTTTTGAAAGAAATTACTACACACAGATATATAACATCATAAAAACTATAGTATGTAAATTTTTGGTAGCATCAGATCAATTTCAAATTTTTAATTCAAAAAGCTACCTTCTAAAAAAAAACAAAAAAGAAAAAAAGTAAATAAATAAAACAAGATGAAATTAGATTTCATTTAAAAAATAATAATGTTATTTTTTTCTTTTCGAAGCTGAACCCTTTTATCAGGATCAGAGCATGAGCTGAGAGAGCGAGAGAGGATTTAGAATAGAGGAGGGGGTGAGTGGGGGGTGGGGGTGGGGAGTGCAAATGTGTGCAAAACGTCATTGCATGTTGGCGCCACCTCTGATTAAAGCGACCCTTCGGCCAATCGAATTAACAAGCCAACCCCCACCCTCCACCCCCCTCACTCTCTAACGCCCAACTGACACAAACACACATCTCATTTGGTAGAATAATGAAAAATCTTTTGCCCTCCCAATCAATATGCTCAACATTATAACAAGGACGCCACGTATCCGGCCGGGGGAGGCGCAAAAAAAAGATCAAAGATGGATGGAAACACTTTAAAAAAAAAAAAAATTCAAATGGGATTTTTTTTTTAATTTAAAAATAAATTATTATTATCATCACCTTGAAGTGAGCGCGCTCTTCTAAAAATAATATTGGAATATTGCAATTTCCGAGATGTCTGTGGGTGTCTGTTTGTTTATTTACCCTAAAGGTAAGAAAATTTAAAAAAAAATTCTTATATAGCCGTAATTATGTTTTTTTAATGACATTTTGACAGGAATTCTGTCTTCATCAGGGCTTTTTTTAGCTCGTCAAAACTATACTCTTTGGTATATTTAATTTTAATTTGTAATGTTAAAATAAGCCTCAATGTCTCTGATCTTGGATGGCCATCACGAGTTACCCAATCTAAGACTGACACTTTTTCTGTTCCCTTTTATACCAACTTTCGCCTTTCCATCCGTTAGGCGACGGCTTGGAACGAAGTTCTTTAACGCGGCTTGCGCAGGGGTGAATTGGGAGAAAATGTAACAAAAACGCGTTCCTAACAAAAATGCGTTCCCGAGCGACGGCGGAGGAAGGCGAGATTAGCCGAAGCCTTGGCGGGGCCACGCCCACCTACTCTTTCTCTCTATAGACGGAAGGCGGCCTTTCCGTCTATTTAAATAATATTCATATTAAATTATATTTGAAGAAAAGGCGTGAGGAACTTGGTTCCTGCCGGGGGTCCCACGACCCTACACGTTTGTTTTTTGTTTTGTTTTTCACTCGCCAGCAAAATAAAGAAAAATAACTCAGATTTCGAACGGACTTTGCAGCCAGGAGAATTAAATAGAATAGAATAAAAAATCTTTTATTTAATTTCTATTTGCCGACGTTTCGGTCGCCAATCACGACCTTCATCAAGGCAAATATTGTCAATTATACACGATCTTAGGTATTTTAATATTCATTGCAATTAAATATAATATTTTTTTTTTTTATATATACAAAAAATATCATTTACTTGCTGCTCAGAGTTCTCTTATTCAAAATTTGGAGGCTCGCTGGTGTCGGCTTCCACAAAGAAGATCCCTGTACCAAATCCTGATATTTTTTCATTAAATAAAAATATTTATCCTCAAGCAGGCACTGGATTAGAATATTGGATCTCACCACATTAGCACCCAGGCAGCTCTACGAGGAGAGGGGTGCCGGTAGATGGATGGCTACGGCCATGGGCCAGTTGGGTTTGAGGTGTGTGTCTTCGTGCACTTAAGTACCTCGGGTAAATAAACGGGATCCCGATAGGAATTTCAAATAACGGTTATCGTAAAGTCTTATTTGGCCTGAGTTGCCGAAAAGACTGTGTGAATGCGTGTGTGAGTCTGAAAAGTGTGAATGTTTAAAAAAAAAAAAAAATTTCATATCATTCAACTCTCGGGGCATTTTAAAGTTGAGAATATTTAAATGAGACGCAACAATGGTCTAGTTATATTTGGGTCCTGAAGGCCCAATCTAGGAGATATTATCCTGAAAAAAAAAAAATTATAAAGTAAAAAATAATACTGAATTTTCTTGTATGATAAGAATTAATTGCCCTGAGGAAGGTCGTAATTAGCGGCCGAAACAAGTAACAATTAAATAAATGTAATCCCCTGGCTGCTACGTTTCCTGTATTTTTTTTTTTTTTTCAAAATCTTGGAGGGTGGAGGTGACGTCAACCTCCGCCCCCCTCCCACACGCACAAAAGAATTTGACAGATCTTTCCCCCCACCCTATAAGAGAAATATTTAATTCAAAATTGCAAATTATATAAACATTTTCTAAACAATTGTCGAAAGAGAAAGCGCGAGATTGAACGCGCCCTTAAAAGCCCTCATTATATGTCCCCCTTCTGCCTCTCTATTTTGGCGGCCCTAATTCCATTTCCGTGCTTTTAATATACAAAAGCTAAACTAATAGAGTAAGTAAGGGATGCGAATTATTGAATTGGGCAAAAAAAAAAAAATAAATAAATTCTTGCATTTATTTTATTTTCCATGAAATGTCAACTAATAATTTATTTAGGGGGAAAAAAAAAGAAAGAATCGACATAATAATAAATGCAATTTTGTCCGGGTGATGGATGCCGACGAAAAGGTGTAGGGGAGGGGGCGGGGGTGGGGGGAAAGGGCCCATTTCATTGAGAGGGGAGCTGATACTACGCCCTACTAAAAAGGGAGGAGGGATTCAATTCACTCACTCATGGGTGTGTGTGTGTGTATGTAAAATAAGCCAGCTTAAATGTATTTTCTGTTCTGGTACTAAATTCAATTCGATTCCCTCGCTTTATTATTTGAACTTTACTTAATTGTATTTTTCTATTAGTCCATCAATCGTGAAACCTTTCCTCCTCCTCAAAAAAAAAAAGGGGGAATTATAATAAGGGCAAGTTAAGGCTTAGACGAAGAATAAATAAATAAATAAATAAGGAGTCAATTGATGATGTCATCATTTGTTTTTAATCCTTAATTGAGTTTTTTAATAAAAAATCTGGTGTGAATGTTGCACAGCACACAACTTTCTTTTACCTTCGGTAATCGAAAGTTGTTCTGTGCTTGTCACACCAGATTTTTCGTGTCGACTTATATTTAGTTTCCGCCGATATATATTGATATATTTTAAACATTCACACTTTTTTCTCATTCACTTACAATCTCGGTATCTGGCGCTTGACACATAATTTGCGTAACAGGGTCCATATGATAATATCTATTGTGGGTTCAGGCATTTCTATTTAAGCCATCTGGTATCCAAATAGCTTAAATAAAATCATCGGACTGCCTGAGGTCCGAACCCGCGACGTTTGGTATACGAGGTAGTGTACACTACTTAATACACCAAGCCCGGGGGCCCGCAGATATTTAAATAATTCAAGATGTTAATTTTTTAAGTATGGGAATATAATTATGTTTTGCCATTTCTCCAATCTTCTCTATGAAGTATAAGAGTAAAGTGGTTTTCAGAATATTTCAATGGAAAAATGAGAATATACATTTTAAAGAGCATCTAAAAAAATAATCGATTTTTGAATTTATTCAAAATTTTTTGAGCTAATTTTGAGAAAATCGAAAAAATTAAAATAAAATAAAATATTTACCGAAAAAATGTAATAATATTCCAAAAGTTTTAAATATGCAACTTTATGCAATATTCACCAAATATGCAAAAAAAAGCAATATAGAATTTGAACCGTAGTTCCAAGAGTGCATGGTTAGGATTTGAAGTTTTCTAGGTTTGAACCTTGAAAGTTTCCATTAAAAAATATATAATATTTTTTTAAAAACAATGAAATAATCACAAGTAGAAAACGGTGGGACTTAATATTGTCTCTCACTGTACATGTTAGCAAATAGAATATGGAATTGGATAGGAATCCGGGCTTTATAAATGACAAACTATTGCAAAAGTCGAATATGTTTAAGCATTTCAGTTGCTTTAGAGTTTGTCATTCGGGCTGTTGATCACAGGTTGAATTACAGTCGTGTAGGTGTACGAACTCTCTTCCAATGCTAATGTAATTTTAAATTGTAATTTTAAGTTGGAGCGAATTTCGAGAAAATAAAAAATGAAAAAATATGATACATTAGTAAATTACTTGTACTTTTTGGCCGATTTTGATTAAAAGCTTATTTTCAACTTAAATATAAAATTTAAACCTCCTGGCTCAATTCTTTCATGCTCAAAATTGAATACACACATACACACACAGACAGACCATGTTGCGAAGACCACTTTTTTGGATTTAGAGGACCTCAAAACGTGTATATCCGTCAAAATCTCGATATGGAATGAACCCAATACTTTCCCTCTATATATATTAGTATTTATAGAGGTAAAAGAAAGTAAATAAAAATAATTTAGCTGTCGGGTTGACGTTTTAATCGCCTATCGCGTTCTTTTGTTTCAAAATTCCAACTGGAAGTTGGCCAAACAGAACATAACAGATGGGCGGACACCCCGCATTCTTTTTGTCATTCTTCATCCTTCAAATCTTCATAAGCAGACCCTCCTCTTTATTCACGTTTAATTATTATCGAGAAGTATGAGGAATGGGAGAGATATAAATTGAATATAGTACAGTATAATAAATTCCCTCCACCCCTCCCCCCGGATGGGGGGGGAAGGGGAAGGTGGAGGACACGACGCGCGTTACGTTGCTTGTTTTGCGTTTGAGTATCCTCCGAGTAAACAAACTCTCTCTCTCTCGCAGTTATCCATATGAAAATGAAATTAAATATAACACACACTCACCCTGAAATTTTTTTTTTAATAAAAGCGTTGTTTTATTTTCTTTTTAATTAAACAGAATGTTTTTATGAAACTTTTTTTTTCTGTGTGTGTATTTGTATGTACAGTAAGGGGGGTTGATTTTTTTTTTTTTTTTTGTATGGAATCAATAAAAAAACAAAAGAATAGGTTCGCGTTAATTTTACCTGCTGATGGATATTTAGAGTTTTATTTCCTAATTAAAAATGCATTATTTACTCTATTGAGAGAGAGAGTGAGAGGAAATGGCGGCTCTCTCTCTCTCTCTTTTTTTTTATATTTATTTTATATGTTGATCGAATCGAATGGAAATTAACCCGAGACAATTGCGCTCTCTCTCTCTCTCTCTTTTTGTTGTTTGTTTCTGACAAATGGCCCTTGGGCTAATCGTTTGCTTGCTGTTACAGGTAAGCTTGAAGGGCGCAAGCCAAGCCAAGCGCTCGGTGGTGGCACTTGGATCGATCTCTCGCCTTTTGGTTCGTCTGCATGTCTGCTAAATGCATCTGCATGCGTCTAGTTTGTAAAACTTGTTGAATTTATGTAGCTTATAGCTACTAATTACATATCTATTAATGGGGTTCGTTTACCCCCCCACAATTTTTTAGAAAAGCAGGTAGACATTGTATCTATTTTTATTATTTATGCGGTATTAAAATTTGGCCTGAAAATACCTCCAGCATTTTCATTTCTCATTCATCTATCGGCACCAGGCTTTCCCAATCAATTATTTATGCTACATGAAATTTATTAATTTGAAGGAGATATATAGCCGAATGTTGATATTCAAATAGGTAGAATATAAAAGAAGGAAAGCCCAAGGGGCTTGGAGTAGTTGGTAGCGTGCCTACCTTCTATACCGAACGTCTCGGGTTCGGACCCCAGGCAGTCCGATAATTTTATTTAAGGCATTTGGATACCAAATGACTTAAATAAAAATGCCTGGACCCCCCAATTGATATATTAAACATACTGATTATCGTAAAAAGTCTTAAATGGCCTCAGTTGCCGAAAAGACTGTGTGAATGTGAGTGTGAATGAGAAAAAGGTGTGAATGTTTTTTTTTTGAAAAAAAAAAAAAAAAAAAAAAGAAGGAAAGAATTTTCAGTAGGGAAATTCAAAGGGGCGCTCTCACTGTGGATTTTCTTGGCATTAAACATTTTAATCACAGATCAAACACAATCAAGATTGGACAGCTCCAGGTTAAAAATTGTTTATAAGTTTAGGGCCAATTATACGTTTGTCATGGAATTATCATTAAAAGTAAGCAGGGAAAAAAAAACTTGCTCCCAGAGAGATTTGAACGCATTTCCAGGGATAAATATATATGTATATGCGTGCAATTCTGGTCTCTAACTAGGCCTATGTATAGTCGGCGCCACAAGTGCTCGAGAGTGAAGCTTTGAGCCTAGTCAACTAAACCAATATTTTTAAAATAAATCATGGCCAAGGGCTTGGCGTAGTTAGTAGCGCGCCTGCCTTGTATACCAAGGGTCGAGGGTTCGGATCCCAGGCAGTCCGATGATTTTATTTAAGCCATTTGGATACCAAATGGTGGTGTTTAAAAAAAAAATAATCTTTTTACTTTCTCTTATCTATATATGTATATATATATAGAGAGAGAAAATATAAATTCATATCAAAAACAATCTGGTGTGACTGGTCGCACAGCACACAACTTTCACCCTTCGATAAGAGAAAGTTGTGTTCTGTGACGAATAGACTGTGCGTATATGTGTGTGAATGTGAGTGAGAATGGAAAAAAGTGTGAGTGGTTAAAAAAAAAAAATTAAAATGGTGTCCCAAGCACAGAACACAACTTTAAATTTCTGAAGGTAAGAGAAAGTTGTTTGCTGTGCGTCCACTCACATCAGATTTTTGTAATAAAATTGTTTTTTTTTTCCTCGTTAATGTTGTTCTTTGAAATGTTTCCATAATATACCAAATTAGAATGAAAACTATGTTACAAAACTGAAATTTTCTAAATACGCCATTCTTTTTACTTTCTCTTACCTATGTATATAGTAATATATATATAGAGAGAAAGTATTGGATTCATGTCAAAAATTCGATGTCGAGATTTTGATGGATCTTCACGTTTTGAGGTCCCCTGAATCCAAAAAAGTGGTTTTCGCGACATGGTCTGTCTGTGTGTCTGTGTGTGTGTCTGTGAACAAAATATCTCAAGAACGAAAAGAGCCAGGAGGTTGAAATTTTATATTTAAGTTAGGCACCCCCATGGGACGTGACACGAAGCTTTTGAACAAAATCGACCAAAAAGTACTAGCACTTTACTGATTCACTTTTTCAGTTTTTTTCGATTTTCTCAAAATTTGCTCCAACGATTTTTTTTAAATTCAAAAATCAATTATTTTTTAGATTCTCTATAAAATGTATATTCTCATTTTGTGATTGAAATCTTCTGAAGACCACTTTACTCTTGTACTCCATAGAAAAGATAGGAGAAATGGTTGCCATGGTATCAAAATATAAATATTTTCCCATACTTATAAATTTTACATCTTGAATTCAATTGTACCCTACTGTCGGAAACTAAATACATGTCGACACAAAAAATCTGGTGGACAAGCACAGTACACAACTTTCGATTACCGAAGGTAAGAGAAAGTTGTGTGCTGTGCGCCAGTCACACCAGATTTTTTATGCGGTGCAGTTTATTTCAAATGAATAAGTTTCAAAAGAAAATTTTTAATAGAAAACACTCTTTTCACACATTCTTCTCAATGTATAATATTAAAAGAGAGATTATTTAACAACATCTCTCTCTCTCTGTAGATGAGGAAGAAAAGGTTGGTGGGAAGGGAGGGGGGATCGAAATGAAAGTTCACCAACCAACGGTATGGTGTAGAGAAAGGGGAAGAGGGTTAATTTCAAACAGTTCGAGGTGGACTACGATGACGACGGCGACGACTTGTTGACTTTAAGGGGACAGAGAGACAGACACTCGTTGCTCGTGGTCACCACTTCACTCCCCTTCCTACCCCTCATTCTCATCTTTATTTGCCCTCGAAGGGCTTCTGCTTTCGCCCTTTCGCCCTTTTCCGGTTGGTCGTCAAACCCACCTCTTTTACGAATCTAATGGAAAGGAGGCGTAGAGCGGAAATATGAGAGAAGAGAGGAGCCAGGGGAGGTTAATTACCTCTCTATAGGCTCAAAGTGCCCTTTATTTATTATATTATTATTATTCTTTGAATTTATAAATGGAACTTTATATTGAAAAATAATCAATGATACTCGCTTTTAGTAAAACTTCTTGTGTTGCGTACGTAATGCAATTTTCTAAATACATTATTTTATTGTGGAAGTAATCGCTGGTTTATTTTCTTACACAATCGTCCCAGCTTAGATCCACCTGATTTCGTCTTTTTTTTTTGACGTGACGTCTTACAACGCATGGGTCCTATAGTGGCTGTTTAGGGAGGCATGCACGAAAAAGTTTAGTGGCTTGAATAACTCCTCTGTCTTAAGAGGTATAATTATGTTAGAAAGAATGATTCTTAAGCTAAAGATTTCACCATTTATTTTTTTTCTATCATTTCATTTTACCGCGCTGTGGTAAATTCTAAATTTGAAAGTTTAAATCCCTGTAGATTCCGAACGGCTAATCAGATCAGACTAAATGTGATGTCAACTTGTGCAGAAAGAAAAAGTCTAATAGAATAAATAAAAAATCCCAGTTAATTAACTCGAAAATCAATTTTTTTCTAGAAAAACCTCATTTTTTGGGCAAAAAATTATCGAAAAATAGGCCTTTTTCTTTCTCGTTTCTGAAGAAAATAAAGAGAAAGTATAGTAATTGTAAAATTTTGAAGATTCTCGCTGTTTTTAAGTGCAAAAAATCCATTTGTGGAATTTTGCATGTGTGTGTGAAAATTTTTACTTAAAAATGCAAGCAGCCGGATCGATGAAATTTGAGATATATATATAGGGGAGAGGGCGGGACATTGGGACACGAGGCACATTGGGACATTCGAATTTTAGCTCTACTAAATATAAAGTTTGAGTTGTACTCTTTGACCGTTAGGGTGCATTAAGTACCCATTTTATTAAGAAAAAATTTTCTATAATAAAATGGGCACATTTAGTAGAGCTAATATTCGAATGTCCCAATGTGCCTCATGTCCCAATGTCCCCCCTTCTCCCCTATATCTTTATATATATATATACTTCTTACACTACGCAAGAAAAAAAAAACAATTCGGAGCTCCTCACACACATTTTTTCTAAATAATTAATATGAAATATTATTTCCGAAGAAGGGCAGGATTTGCGACCGAAATGTCGGCATATAAATAAATCTTTTTTTTTTTTCTGCGCTTTAAAAATATTTATTTACATCTCTGGCTGCCTATTTTGTCACAATGTGAAATAAAAATTAAATAAATATATTATTAGAATTTATCTGGTTAAATAAATCCAGAATATGTGGTTAAGCGAGGCCAAGCGCGGCGAAACCTCGGGTGGGTGACCCCGAGTGTGTTGAACGTCCCCTGGTAGGCTTTAGTATATTAAAAATTACAGATTGAAACCTCTAGTAGTGGAGAGGGCAAAATTAAAAAGAAGAATATAATCCTAAAAAATCTGGTGTGACTGGTACTAGAGTCAAGAGGTCTTCAGAAGATTTTAATGGCAAAATGAGAATATACATTTTAAAAAGCAACTAAAAATTAATTGATTTTAATCAAAATTGTTGGAGCGAATTTTGAGAAAATAGAAAAAATCTGGTGTGACTGGCCACAGCACACAACTTTCTCTTACCTTCGGTAATCGAAAGTTGTGTTCTGTGCTTGTCACACCAGATTTTTTGTGTCGACATGTATTTAGTTTCCGACAGTAGGGTACATTGGATTTTAAGATGTAAAATTTATAAGTATGGGAAAATATTTATATTTTGTTACCATGGCAACCATTTCTCCTATCTTCCCTATAAAATACAAGAGTAAAGTGGTCTTCAGAAGATTTCAATCGCAAAATGAGAATATACATTTGAAAGAGCATCTAAAAAATAATTGATTTTTGAATTTTAAAAAAAATCGTTGGAGCAAATTTTGAGAAAATCGAAAAAAACTGAAAAATTGCATCAGTAAAGTACTAGTACTTTTTGGCCAATTTTGTTGAAAAGCTTCGTGTCACGTCCCAGGGGGTGCCTAACTTAAATATAAAATTTCAACTTCCGTAGCTCTTTTCGTTCTTGAGATATTTTGTTCACAGACAGACACACCCACCCACCCACACACACCACACACACACCCACAGACAGACCATGTCGCGAAAACCACTTTTTTGGATTCAGGGGACCTCAAAACGTGTATATCCATCAAAATCTCGACATCGAATTTTTGACATGAAACCAATACTTTCTCTCTATATATATTAACATATATATAGAGGTAAGAGAAAGAAAAAAACTGAAAAAGTACTTCAATAAAATACTAGTACTCTTTGGTCGATTTTGTTCAAAGTTTTCGTGTGACGTTCCAGAACACACACACAGACAGACCATGTCGCGAAAAACACTTTTTTGGATTCAGGGGGCCTCAAAACGTGTAAATCCATCAAAATCTCGAGATGGAATTTTTAACATGAATCCATTACTTTCTATATATATTAACATATATATAGAGGTAAGAGAAAGTGAAATGAGTAATCGAAACGCAGTTTTATTCTCAACTCTCCATTTATTTATTTATTTATTTATTTAGTATATGGTATAAAGGAGGAGGGTTGAAGACAATTTATTTCAATGTATTATGCACCATTTATTCTTTTCTATTCATGTAACCGATTTCCAATCCATGAAATGTATTTGTTTTTTGCTTCATTAACAAAAACAAATGATGTACTATTGCGTGGATGTTGGTTAACGAAAAAAAAAAAAAAAAATGGAGGATCAGAGAGAAAAAAAAGAGAATCGAAAATCTATCAAAAATAAATACAAAAGAGTTGATTATATAACAAGATACCTTTCATTAAAAATAAAAACTCAGGTTTTAAATATATAAAATTCTGGGGTGACTGGTCGCACAGCACACAACTCTCTCTTAGTAAGAGAAAGTTGTGTTCTGTGCTTGTCACACCAGATTTTTTGTGTAGACATATATTTAGTTTCCGCCGATATATTAGAATTCAAGATGTAAAATTTATTAGTATGGGAAGATATTTATATTTTGTTACCATGGCATATCTATTATGGAAAATTGAAATAACGGCCCTCGGGCTTGGCGTAGTTGGCTGCCTTATATAGCAAGGGTCGAGGGTTCAAAGTTAAAGTCTTATATGGCCTGAATTGCCGAAAAGACTGTGTGTGAGTGTGAGGGTGAATGAGAAAAAAAGGGTGAGTGTTAAAAAAAAAACACTTTTGACTAAATGGTAACGATTTAAGGCAAGGAGATGTTAAAATGAATTAACGATGTATCAGGAATGAAAGTTGGAAGAAAACGCAGCCAAAATTTTTTCTTTAAAAATATATTTCAACAGCTGACGTTTCGGCTTTGGTCAAAGCCATCCTCGGAGCTGCTGTTGGTCATCATATACATATATTTTGAATTGTATCAGGTATTATAATCAAACCAAAGCCGAAACGTCAGCTGTTGAAATATATTTTTAAAGAATAAATTTTGGCTGCATTTTCTTCCAACTTTCATTCCTGATACAAATTCTACCAGCCATAAAATACCCTTATACTAACGAATTAACGTTGGTTTCAGATGTTAAAAGTTAACACTTTTGGTTAGAGTATAGACCTGAGAGTGAGCTTAAAATATATTTTAATACACATGATATTTAGGCCAAAAAATCTAAAGTATTATGATATGCAAGATTAACCAAATTATAAATAAAAATCCTGAACTTCTTGAGTTGAATGACTGTAGATATTCAAATTGGCAAAAGGAACGTGATTATTGGTAATTAATTATTTTATATACATAAATATAGTAAATGATATTACATGAAATATTAAGATTTTACTCACAAGCAAAATTGTCAAAATATATTACAGGTTAATTGTTACCATAGGCCCTGAGGATGAGTGCGACTAGCCACCCGAAACGTCGGCAAAGAAATATAAAGTTTTTATTTTTAACCATGGCTGCTGTTTCCCGGGAAGGCCCGTTAAAAATCATGAATATTTGTACGATTTATATTAGGGACGCCTGATAGTTAGGCAACCGAAACGACCATTGTCATCTTTTTGTGCCTATCTGGCAGGGGCGTAGGTAAGTTGCCGAAAGACTGTGTGTGGAGTGAGAAAAAGTGTGAGTGTTAAAAAAAAAAACTCATTTTCAAAAAGACTTGACTTACACCACTATATTTTTCAGCCCTCCAAATGTGTGTTTATTTGTTGGTGTCCCATGGCCTTCTGAAATAGAACCCAAGATCTCTAGCCTTTCGGGACATCGGTGTACTATTTAAATCCTTAAGAATTAACATTCCACAATTCTCAGACCTGTGTTATTAATCAATAAAATAAAACTTAAAGCATGTTTATAATTGAAACAAATTAACGTGTACGTTATGATGACATTTAATCTCTCTGTTTTTTGTTTTTTTTTATTAAAATAATTTTTCCTAATCATTTATGTTGTTAACACGTGTAAACGTCAAAAGAAAATATTAAATATTTTTTGTTGTATTTCTTTGTGTTGTTAATTTGGTTACGACGACGATGACGACGACGACTTGCCCTCCACTCTCTCTCTCTCCCCATCTGACAACGACGAAAGGGTGAATGTTTTCACGGGGTTGTTGATAAATAAGACAGTTAATTGGCTTAGAGGGGGGTGGGTGGGTGACGTCATGGCGGTGGGCGTGGCCTCACATATACATCTATCTCCTCTACTTTCTGTAAATACGAATAAAGATCAAAGGGAATAAAAACGAACCCCGGAATATACACTCTCTCTCTCTCTCTCTACCTATAAGAGAAGAAGAGAGAGAGAGAGAGAGAAGATGGAGATAATGAAGGCTGTTAAAGTCACTCAAGAGCGAATCTTGAGATAATGTCTTAACTAATCCCTTTGCTCGAAGAAAAAAAAAAATAAACAAACGTCAAGAAATTTTGTACAAAAAAACAAAAAAAAAAAACAAAGATATATATAAAAAAGAAAATGATAATGTAATCAAGATTATTTTCTTATAGTTCTTTTAAATATTTTAGGGACATCCATAAAAAATATTTTCAATATATCAAAAAAAATCTGGTGTGAATGGTCGCACAGTACACAACTTTCTCTAACCTTTGGAAGTTGTGTTGTGTGCTTGTCACACCAGATTTTTTGTGTTTAGATAAATTTCGTTTCCGACAAGTACGCTACATGTATAAATATGGGAAAATATTTATATTTTGTATTACCTCGAGATTTTGATGGATATACCTACTTTGAGGTTTC